>JAOTOK010037522.1:0-20986 GCA_025770025.1 Virgularia gustaviana
TGTCACCATGTTTTTTTTACGTTTATTTTTAGGATGATACTTGAGGGATATAATTTCGGATACGTTTGGGGTATCATCCTAAAAATAAACGTAAAAAAACCATGGTGACACGCAAAATAAAATAAATAATTATTTCATACTTCATTGTGCCATAATAAATGGAGTGGGTCAAATGACGGAGGGAGTTGTTCTCGTATACTATACAAAATATACGAAGAATACGGAAGCTCTTTCTTGAATGCATGTAGAACACTCTTCTTCATTCGTGTTTTGAGTCTCAGTAGACTCAATACTATAAAGAATGACCACGAATCAGAATACCCATGCGAAACAGAGGCCAATTCCCGCGAACAAACCGTCAAGGTTGTTGTCAGAGAACGAAAACAACAATTTGTTCAATTTACTTGGAAAACGTTCTTCTGTAAGTGTTATACAGTCTGTATGTTGCAATAATACTATAGCATGTTTATACCAACTTCCTAGTTCCTTTCTGTTTGATCATTCCCAGTCAAATGAACTGGTTTATACTTAGAATTGAATGATAAAATAGTTATAGATATTTATCAGCGTTGTTATCGTTACAGTCTTTGGCAACTACGGTAGTTCAGTTGTATTTGGCCTTATCCACTTCACGGGACAGATGGACAAAGCAATTTACAGGAGTAGGCTGTTTTGTCAAGGATTACAGCAAGAAATCTTACTATTTTCGAATCTACGACATAACTCAGGTATACAGTAGTATTTTTAGTTTAATCTGTCACATTACGTGTTGCAAAGTCAAATATATGAATTCATTTCATTGTTGCATTTTGTTTTCAATATTTAATTTGTTGTTATTAATTAATAGGCATAAAATATTAAAAATGAAATATTGACTAACAGAAGTTAGGTGAAGTAGAGTGACTCACAGACATATTGAATTACATATCAGTCTCTCTATCCTATGGCAGACAATAGGGGCAATGAGTAGACCATGGATTATTTACAGTGTTGTGACAATAAATAAAATTTTCAATTTACAGTACTTGCTGTACATGCCGAGAATTGTGCCACTTTTAACAATTATCTTATCAACCTTTCACAAGTCACAGTGACAACGGCTATGCAGGATGCAGTTGCAACCCTTGTTCCAGGCTTGTTAACAAGTTGCAGCAACTTGTTATCTTGTTGTTGACAAGCTATTCAATCAATGCAGAGTTGTTCTAACAACTGATATCATTCCATTACAATCAATTCAGTAACAACTGCATTACCACATAGCTATTAGCGACTTGTTGAACAGTGTCTTGTTACAAATAGATAGCACCATATCGTTTCAGAGACATGAGGCATTGTGAATATAATCACAGGGCTGTTTAAATGGACGTCTGTACAATATAGCAACTGCAACTAGTGGATATTCTGGGGGTCAGTGACTGGGTAAAGTAACATACAGTACAGTATGTACTATGTAGTATAAAGATAATAGGGACCTTAAGATTTCACGACTTGGCTGCTGATGACGTGTCCATCAAAACACAGGGATATCACTGTGAAAAGGAAAGGACTAGACTCCCTGGCATTGTTTACATCACGGTCTCTCTCTAACAACAAAAATTTTTGCAAGTTGTTACCCATGGCGGCTTTACTAGGGGTGCACCGAAACTCGGTTCCAGCCAGCTAGTTCCGGCCGGAACTCTGATTTTTCAGAGATCCGGTTCCGGCCGGAACAGATTAAAAAAGCATGGCCGGAACCGGAACTCTGTTGTTTTCAAAGTGATTGAATATCAAGTTATGTTGAATATCAAGTTATGTTTTTCAATAACATCTATCAAAAAGATTGAACACATCACATGTCAAAAACTGTTTATAATTTAGTATACATAAATAACATGAAACAAAATGGCATGCAGTGAAGTCCAATATGCAGTCACTGAAATCATAAAAATAAACCAAAATATGTTTTACACAACTACGTCAACATTATTCAATATTTTTATTTCAACTTCCCCTATCCCTGGCTTTTGCTAAAATCATAAAATAGCATATAACCATATATGTTTAAAAATTCGGTTAAGTCTGGTTCCGGCCGGATCTTAAAATACTGGTTCCGGTGCACCCCTAGGCTTTACAGTATATGACCTTCATGGAATTGGAAGTGTAATCAGTCTTAAGCAATGTCAGACCTTGTTCCATAATATAAAATTATACATACTGTATCATGTTGTTCACAACAGCAATAAAGATTCAAACACAAATACTCCTTTCTCTGGTGACTGCACATGGAATTAGTCTAGAAACATGTCTTGAGTTGACCCCATTTAAATGTGTGCTGCAGTAAAAACTAAAATGTAATCACAGGGTATTATACTGTACATACTAGCTAGGCTTCGAAGATATAATTTGGAATATACATAGTAAGTGCTGCAGTTAAAAATAAAGTTTTCAGAGTCATATGATCCTTTGTTGGTCACCTTCTTCCTCATCCTAACACATTTAATGCCAAATGTGGGACAAATGTGTCAAATCTAGCCTCCTCCGCAGGCAACCTTTGAGTTCAAACGGCAAATTAACATACCTTTCAAACGTCGAGAAATCACCGAAACAGAGCCATTTTCTTGAAACCCAGAATTTGAACCTAGCAATCTGGAATTGAAAGCTAAGAACCAGAAATCTAGAGCTAGGAACCCTGAATCCAAAGCTAACAATCCGGAATCTAAAGCTCGGAACTTGTAGCTCAAAGCTAAAAGTCGCGGGGATCGAATTAAGCTAGGAATCTGAAAAAACACAAAATTCGAAATGCAAAGCTAGGAATCCGAAATCCAAAGCACAAAATGCAAAGCTAGGAATCCGGAATCCAAAGGTAGAAAATCCGAAACCCATAGCTGGAAATCTGGAATCCAAGGCAAGGAATCTGGAATTCAAAGCTAGAATCCTCAAATCCACAGACATGTACAGTTGCCGTACGGTTATCCCCTTCTATACATTTTGTCTATCCTGGAGTATCTTGTCAGAGTCGATTGCTGCCTGTGTCCTCGTCACCTTCAGCTCTGCTTCAGAGGACGTTTACACGGTTGTAAGACGATGTCTGAAGTCCTTTGCTCTCTAGTTAATGAATAAGTGTGACCTTCTTCCCACAACCAATTGCTAGTGTCACACTTCTACCATTATTGCCGAAGTCGACCGGGTTCAGTATCTGCTGCGGGTATACCTGATACCAAGTGCCGTCAGTTTTAGTGTTGCTGAATTTTGTACTCATTTAACTGTATTAAGCTGGGCCTTAAATAATATTATTTATCTTACAATCATTACTGTTCCGGATTGACAAATCCATTGCAACAGGGAATACAATCAATTCACTCTGTATTTGTTATTGTTAGGGTAAAATGGTTTGGGAACAAGAACTGTATAACAACTTCAAGTATTTTATACCAAGGCCATATTTCCATACATTTGCTGCTGACGTAAGTTTTATAAAATATTATACCAGTGTCATAAATGTTTATTCTTTCGTTTATAAAAATTTGGTTTGTTTATAATAAAGCCTTGTACTTGTAGAAATTCCAAGCGGGGTTGAATTTTTGTGATGTCGACGAAGCAGCACTTTTTCGTCAAGAAGTCGAGAAAAAACTTCAGGAGAAAGTGTTAAGGCGTCAAGGTTTGTATACATTAGAATATGTTGTGCTACATCTCGAAACATATGTGTAGCAAATACAGTATACTGCATGCTATGGGCAGATAGCATAACGCTGCACAATATACAAGTGAGTGTGTAATATTCCATTACAGAACGACGTAACCAAACGAGAAAAGGGCCCGCTCCGCCTCCTGCGATTGGTGGAGATGTTGATGTAAAAAACAGGCCAGTGAGGACATCTATCAGTTTAGGTTAGTTGCTGTAGCACTGCATGTTTTACCGGTTTAAAGAAATATCAAATGGGTTTCCCTATTAGGAAATCATACAAACACATGAGTCAATATTGTGATATAACTAATAGATTACATTCTGCCTTGCGTGTGTACTTTATAGCACACAGATGACGTCATAACGTGTAAAGAACTAAAAAGTTGTTCTTTCTTTCGCGCGAATACTCTACATCCGATAACATTTTTTCATCAATGGCCTGGAAATCGCGAATATCGAAGTAGTCTAGTTTACGTTCGTCATTTTAGACACCAATCAAGCCGGAAAGATATCACAATCGCCATCACTGACGTCGTTGGACAAAAAAGGAAAGAAAAAAGACAAAAACAAAAAGGGGACAAAAAAGCAGAAAATTACGAAGGGTGATATTGGACTACCAAGCAACTTCCAGTAAGTTGTAAACTCTGTCAAGGATAAGAAATCAATCATTTTTAGATAGATCATATATACAGTAAGTTGAAAAACATAAGTGCGAATATTACAGTGCGAATATGCACAGTAGCTACATACGCAGACGAGCTCCATTACAATGCTTTGCAGTTTGCAACTTCGTCTGTTTGTGCAAGTTTTCCGATTCTCATAAGAAAGAGATTCCCTGGTGTTCAGACACTTGTCCTGACGCGTTTTCGGTTTTTGGAGTTAATTGTTTTCAATATTTACTTCGTATCCACCATTTCATTTATCAGGCATGTTGGTCACGTTGGATGGGACCCCAACGATGGATTTGATGTAAGTATAGATATACATGCAGTATTGTAAATTTGCTGATACTGCAAATTACTGGACAATACATGGACATTTAGCAATCTGTTACAAATGCGGCATCCGTATTCATATTATTTCTTGATAGATCAATAAACTTGATGACAGCTGGAAGAGGATTTTCGCCAAAGCCGGTGTAAGCGATAATGAACTAAAAGATGAAGCGACTGCAAAATTCATTTACGATTTTGTTGAAAAACACGGCGGTGTGGATAATTTCAACGAACAAGGTGGTTTTCAACAGAGAGATCTCCCAGCTACTCCAACAGCAGGTTGGTAACATATCATTTACTGTACTGATTTAGTCCGTGGACTGTGGAGTGTGTTCCGGTAAACTAAAATCAAATCTCATCAAGAATTCAAAAACCCCATTTAGAAGTTACTGTATAGTACGCAGTTAACTTCTGTATAGATACTGTGGTTATAGTTTGCGGCTACGGTTGATGCAATTGCGTCTACTCTAGTTATTATCATACAGTATTAATGGCCCATTCTTGGCAGCGAGCAACGAGCTACGGATGAAACGTACAGTTTCCTTAATAATACACGGCTCGTGCCTGCGGATCAGAGCCTTGGTATTTTGCTCTCTAGATACCACTTGGTTTCACTTTCACAATCGACGTTATTTGAGGCCTTTCAGAGGACATTCAAGGTTTTCTAGATGGTTCTAAAACTAACTCGTTCCTGTTGTTTTGTTTGAGCGATTTGTAAGTTGGAGTTTGCACCTTCTATAACAATTGCATGGCGTTCTTCACCAATGGCGTACTGAACCTATACGTAACCCTAAAATAAATAAAACCATAGATATTCGATGAGAAATGGATCACAACCTCGCTATGCTTCAGAGAACTTGGCCAAACAGGAAACAAAATCTGTAAAGCATTCATATGGTAGCGATGCGAAACAAACAAAATTAATTATGTATATGCACATAATTACCATATGAAAGTTGTGCAATCTTTGTTCCTAGTCGAATATCTATGCATGATGAAACAATAACTGTATCTGCGATTCCCTGGGAATTTTATCATAAACTTTATTGTATTTACCAGACTATTTTCTTTGATGTTCTTACCTCGCACCGAGGTATGAAACGCGTTATTTGAAAGAGCCTTCATAGCTACAATGTTCATTCTGCGTAAACTCTCCTCCTCCACGTTATGACATTGTTTCTATAGTTATTATGTCAATCTCTTATTACAGATGCACCTCCCCCGCCACCAGCGAGGGGTAATGGTCCACCTAGAGGTGCACCACCGCCGCCACCACCATCTAGAGGGTCCTCCCAAGCTCCACCACCACCCCCTTCAAGGGGATTTGGTGCCCCTCCACCACCGCCTAACAGAGGTGGTCCACCACCTCCACCACCATCGCGAGGTGCTCCTCAACGTGGTCCCCCAAAGCTACGAGGTGGGGTAGCTCCACCGCCGCCACCACCACCTCCTGGAGCCCCTGCACCGCCTCCACCCCCACCAGTAATGCCTGGGATGGGAGGCCCTCCTCCTCCGCCTCCACCATCCAGTGGCAGAGGCGATCTATTGTCCCAAATACAAAGTGGTACGACTCTTAAAAAGGTTGATCCCAATGAAAGGTCCAGTGGAGATAGTATGGATGGTCGTACCAATCTACTCAGTGACATTAGAAGTGGAGTCAAACTACGCACGGTAAAGTGGAGTAACACTGAACAACGTGATAACAATATTGTTCACGAAGTGTACCGTAACATTATTCAATCCAGCTGATTCATCAATTTTCATCAACCTGCACTCAATGAAGTTTCTATTGTTAACTAATTCTCAATAGGATAATAATCCGGTCATAGCCACTTTTCTATCCGACCCGTTGGTAGCGGCCGCAAAGGGCCAGTATTGGACCATAGATGCTGGAGGGGGTATATAGTACCCTTACTTTTAATACTTGAATACTTTTTTTTACCTGAAATACTTCTGAGCATACTGGCTGAAACTTACCGTTAAGAGAGTACGGTTTTATAATTTAAGATTTTTTTATCATGTCTATAATTGCAAATACATTTTACACGTTTTTGAGCGTACAAATTCATCGAGCAGACGTCTTACAGTATTGTACATGGAATCAATAATCTTTTGTTAGTCTTCTTTTATTCAATGCAGTACTCTTATTGTTGAAGGTCACACCAGACGAAGCTCCTCCGAAACCAGCTTCAGATGCAGGTCTTGACGGGATCGCTGGCGCACTTGCAAGAGCGTTGCAGGAAAGGTCAAAAGCAATTCACTCATCAGGTATGAATAAATCCAATCACGTTGTAGTGCTGCTTAGGCAGTGTAAAATATAAGCTGAAAGCCAAGAGGCGGTTAACTGCCCAAAGTGTGAAAAATAGCTGAGGCTTTGAGCAGAAGCCCTTCATAACAGCGTATAATGAGAACCGAATTGAAACGTCTTCTACGTCTTAATTCTACCGAATTTTACGTCTGGTGGTGTCTAGCCTATTATCCGGAAGGAACATGGGTGGTATTTGTTTATCAATAGTTGATTGGCAGTTATTGATAAATAAATAACTCTCATGTTCCTTTCGCTTTCACTAGATTGGCCAAAAGTGGTATAAAATATCTTAAAATGCCTATAATAATGGTATTAAATGCCTAAGTAAAATGACGCATCGGTAAACAAGAATCCGGTATAGAAGAGATTGTTTTGATCGATTTATCTCGTGAGAACTGTTACTACGTAACATGGTTTTGTTATTTCAGATGAAGATGATGATAGTGATGACGATTTTGAAGACGAAGAAGATGACTGGGACGACTGAGATATAGACAATTGTCAATTACCAACAATAATTACAAACAATATAATCTTAAGTAATCAAATGTTTCTCTATTGTTTCGGGAAAGATGAAGTATGTTGAAGGATGGAAAATAATCTACTGATAAGCTGGGGGGGGGGGGCATTGCTATGATTGCCAAGCCACAGTATCGTATAAATATCACCACTAATAGTGCAGTGGTGATTTTGTGGCGAACACGTTCTTGTCAAAGATTTTGTGAGGTACAGTTTGTGATAAATAGGAAAACTTACAGCTTGAAAAGGATGGAACCGAATAGCCTTTCTCACGACACCATTGTAAACCATGATATCAATGTAAAAAGCAATTTTCCAGAGTAAACTAAGGTATATTAAAAACTAAATTTGTCTTAATGTAAAGAGTCTACTTTATGTGACCTTACGCTAACATGTTTTGAATAAAGTACCCCAAATTCGGCTATATTCGTCATCGTGAGAAAGGCTAGTTCATTTTAATTAAGTAAACCATTTTCTAAAATTTAAGTTAGTCCTTTTAACACTTTTCCTAGCGGATACAACGTTTGGTGAAAACACCTAAAATTTCACCGAGACTTTGCTGCATAATCACAACTGCAAGAAGATACGGAGATCGCTTTCGTCATAGTAACGCTTTCCACAGCTAAATATAATACTTTTACATTTGCATCCTGTTCCAATATTGAGTTCTAAAATTAAACTTTTTTGAGGGTTTCAGGGGGATTCTTGTTTCGTGCAGTTCACCTAGTAACAAGTATTTTTGTTTTTTTCACTCCTAGATATTTTACCTTGTTCCTTACTAATTTGCATATTTTATTTTGTGTTCTCTTCTTCATATTATTTTACTTTTCAATTCCGTATCCTCGTTGTATAAATCCCTCCTTATCCTTGTTCACACAAACCTCCCTAGAAACCCTCTTGTGGATATTGAACATACTGTTAACATCTTTCCTAAAGAATAGGGAGACATTTTAATTGCTAAAAAATTAACAATTAACATGAAGTATGGTTTCCTGGAATAGATAGAATATTATTTCACAAATGAAATAAAATGAACGCATGAATTTGGTCGGGAGTTGCAGAAGTGTTTAAAGTGCCTCAAATAGATAACACGATTGATTTAAACGAATATCCAGGGCTTTCAAAAGGGGTTTCCGATTAATTACGGAGGAGTACGGTGTTTTTGAACCATTTTAGCCCTTTTCAAAGTATCTTGTGTTGTGCCTGTATCCAAATCGTCTGGGTAAGTGGGATTCTGTCTTTTGTCTTATATAAAAGTTATACTGAGATCGAGAAGCAATGTCTTCTTCAACTGGGGTTCAGATGCCGCTACTACAGGTCAGGGGCCGGTTGCACGAAGGCTGAATAGCGCTACCCAACGAATAGCGGTTTTTTCAACGTTTGAGAAATCGCTCAAAAAGCTGTGAAAGTCACCGTCTGGACCCCAGAATGTATAGTAAGAACTCCAAATTAGAAACACCAAATCTTAATTTGAGGCAATATTGACAAACAGCGAAATTTACAAGCCTTGAAAAAATCGCTATTCAGTGGATAGCGCTATTCAGCCTTCGTGCAACCGGCCCCAGAAGAACGCATTATCTGTCCGAAACGAGAGGTAAACTGGACATATTTCATGGCGTTTAGATCGTCATTCTGACATCAGCAAATGACAATTTTCAACTTAAGATGACGTTTCTTTAGGCAAATGAGTGTTAAATAACATATTAGAGTAAGGGTTTAATTAACGCACGCAAAACGCCACTGTTTAGTAAAAAAAGAATGCGATATAAACGATAATCATATTTGCTGTCAGCGGCTACAGTAAGGCCACAATGATTAATATCAACATAAATGCCTACGCTTAAAACACACTCAGTGAAGCCTGGACAAATTGCACACAAGCGAGTATGTTTCCAGATTACCAAAAAACAAGATTTCATAAAATTAAAAATGTTAAAAATTTTGGGGAGATGATGCAACGCAACGCGAAAAGAAACTGGGGAGATGCAAGGGGGTCGCAGGACTGGTGCCCCTGACAATATACATGCCACCCCCCCTGCTGATGCAAATTGAAAAGGTTGTTTTTCTAAAGTGAAGTAAAACCAAAATGCCCTGGCCTCAAACCTGCAAGCAAAATTTCCCCCCTTCCAGACTTAGAAATACAAAAAATTCCAGTTGTATATAGAGTTCACTGGTATTAGACTACCGTTTTGACATTAGAAAGATTTTAAACCTGCAAAGTACATATTTATATTTATGTTGAGTGCTGTTCATTTTCTGATAAATGTTGTGGTAGAGAAATACCCATTGAATTAAAGATATTTGACACAGGACCAGGCATCCCCTCCTGTAAAGAGAAGGACTCCAAGAAATTTTGCACTAAGTTTAAATCAATGTCAACTGGTTTCATGTCATCGTTCTTATTTTGTGATGATTTTTTTGACTGGTCATCACTGTCTTTATCTTTACTGCTTTCACCCATCTTAACAAAACTTTTTCCAATGTTTGTTGTAGAAAGTTCATTGTCCATTGAAGTTGCATATTCATTGTAAATCTCATCTTCTGGCATGTTGTCAGAACCATCATTGCTTGATTCACTGTCTGAGCTATCAGAATGTTTGCCTTGTTTTAGAAAAAAAGACTCCATTGACTGTATGACATCATCAGCATTGAACTGTATATTATCTTCATCATTAAGTTCAGATGGAAATTCTGCCCCTTCATAGCTAGATATTTTCTCCACAAATGAGTTCATGCCTTGAACCATATTACTCAGGTCTGCTGTATCACCACCGCTAATATGAGAACCATACTGGGAAAGGATAGACTCCAATTCTGAAGGACTTATTTCAAGCCAACTTTCATCATCATCCTCTCTGATATCTGCTGCAATATCATCACTTGATATTGAATCATCTATGCCCTTTAACAACTCCTGTATTTCAACAGCAATATTGGAACTGACTTGCCTCTGTAGGAAATTGTTGGTGAAGTAGTCCTTGGCCTTTTCCATTAACTGACAATACAACTTGGATCCTTCTAGTTCATCTTGGAAGTAGTTGTGATGTTTTAGGGCATCTAAATACTTCTCCCATTGATAACCTTTTGGCTTCATTACTGTGGAATCCTCCTTCATTATGACGCTTTGCTGAGAGCAAAGGATTTCAAACCCATAAGTAAGTTGTAGTCCAATCACATGGGCTTTATACAATGTACTAGAAATTTTGGGTAACATCTTCATAGCAGATTTTGTAGGAATAAAGTCTTCTTTGACTAATTGGGCATAAAGAAATCTTGTGAAACGAACTCGGTGGGGAACAAGGGCTTCAAAAGGAAAATTAGTTAATTCCTGGCATTTCTTGTTTTCCACTGGGTCACGGTTGACAAATGCTCGAACTACCGGAGCAATAAGAGATGTTTTTTTCTCTAATAAGTATTTTAGGGGCTTTGGTAAAAAACAGCATATATGGTGAAAGTTGGTCTTATTTGGATATTCCGCAACTCTTTTCATGACTGGTTCCTGGATCCATGGCAAGGCAATAGTTTTCTCTGGGTTGTGCAGTAGTATCTTCAAAGCTTGCAATACACTTGGCTTCCCAACGGGAAACACTGGAATCTCCGAAGGTGTTTTCGGTAGAGGGATGATATGAAGGTTGCCTTGGTGCAAGAACACCCTGTTGTCGCTTGTTTCCGGCTCTAGCCATTTTGGAAGGAAATTTGCGCACTCAATGAGAAGAAATTCGCCGTCATTATCATTGATTTTGACAACCACATGTGGGAACTTTTTGCTGATGCTTTGCAAAATGTACACAATAAACCATTCGTCTTCGATATTATCAGCAAAATCTGTAGAGCCTTTCAGACACGGAATGCTTCCAGTATCTTCACCATGATCTAGACCACCATCACGGTCACCATGAACTCGCAAATTGAATGAGTCTTTCTGCCAAATGTAATCTTGAATTAGTGACTGAGAATAAGAAAGGATATCATAGAGTTCATCATTATTATCACGAATTTCATTTTCTTCTTTACTTAACGAACGCAAATCATATATTTCATACGTAACCACGTTTTCTTCGCGTATATCCCTGTCTCCGAAGTTCGCCATGTTGTTTTTTGTAGTTGTACTTAGTGTAAGAAGATATGTACGTGTTCTGAAAAACGTGGGCTCAGGTAATCGATCGCCCACCGCCTACGCCCTAACTCCATGTGACCTTGCCCCTTGGTAACAGCCAGGTAACAGCAGCGCTGGCCGGTTCCTTCAACAAGTCGCCTGATCAATCTACCATTGTAGGTTGGTTGCAATAATGGTCCCTACCCCCTAAAACCTTTAACAGCCGACAATTTTAAAAGCTATAAAAACAATCTCCGAAAATAATCACCTTTTGAATTTACTTGGCAATCAAGGAAAAAACAAGAGAACAGAAACAATTCAAAATGATTCTACAATAGCATCAAAATATCACACGAACTGTTCCTGTTCTCATATGTTTTCCTTGATTATCAAGTAAATTCACAAGTTGTTCATATGACGTTCATTTCCGAGTTTTCTTTTTTTATACTTGGCACCGCCATAAACATGACGAGCCACCGATATTGACTCGAGCGAACACCAAAAGACCAACATTCGCTCTGGTGCTGCTCATTATGGTCAAGTATTATTCATACTTTTTGGAAGTTGCTACCCCTTAGCTTTTAGCTTACAATTTACACTGCCTACGCAGCACTGCAACTTTCTTGAATACCGAGTTTATTTTTCTTCCCAATAAATATCAAAATCACTGAAATATCCAAATATTTCTAAACTGGATTACAATATACAAAGAATACCTGTTAAATAAATAACACAGAATAGGGGTTTTTTATATATATTTGAAATTCGATACGAATATATGGGGCGTAATATTGTCCGTCTAATGGCGCCATGGCCCAGTCTCTTTGTTCTACGCTCCTACCCTTGGCAAGCTATGTCTGCTATGACTAAACCGGGGCAAAGATTGCACTGCCATATGCGTAGATTTGTATGTTTTTGCGCATAATTACTTGTGCCTAGCGACTAGCGCGGGCGTAAGTCTAGGATCACCACGTCGATCGTAGTTTTTTCCGTCATCTCTTCGCGTTTTGGGAGACACAATCCACAATAATCCCCGCTGTCCACACATGTTCCACACATGAAAAAATCCACTAGAAGCCTCTCATAAAATGATAAACGCTCGGCCCAGGCGCAAGTTAACGCCATGAAAGGCGTCTTGTTAGTTGTTACCATTGGATTACCATACGAAAGTTGTCCAAACTCAGTTTCCCGTGAAGCCGAGATCTCTGAAGCATAGCTGAAGTTGCGATCCATTTCTCATCAAAAATCTATGGTCCTTCTCCAAGCATTCATCAGCATTCCTATGGAGTTTTTCCTGGCGCATTTATTGCGCGTGTATCACCGCCGGCCAGGGGGACGAGTCTGGCCATGTCGACCGAGTGCAGGGTCACGTCCTGGGTCGAGTGTTCCTAATGTCGTTGTGCCCTGTCAAAGAAAGATATGGCGACCGAATTCGAAGCTTCAAAAATATTTTGCATATCCTTCACTGTGCTTGGTGACTGACGTCGCGTAACCTATGTCTTACTCCGGAGATGGTGGAAAGCATGGTAGTCAACGAAGGGACGAATTTCTATCTGGAGAACTTTGGGGACATCGATTGTGTGGACGGGCCAAGCGGCTCTTCTTGGGTTGATGGAGATGAACCTTCGTTTTATATAAAGCGAGTTGACTCAGACTTAATTATATATCAACCGAAAAAGCGGAAAGCAAAGGTTATTGGCAAGTACCTAATGGGTGATATGTTAGGCGAAGGATCCTACGGCAAAGTGAAGGAGCTAATGGACATGGAAACGCTTAGGAGAAGAGCTGTTAAAATTTTGAAGAAAAGGAAGCTTAGGCGAATACCAAATGGTGAAGAAAATGTCCAAAGGAAAGTATATAACATGGTTTTCAGCAATACAGTGAGGTATTCTTCAACTAGTGGTATTTATTGTTTCAATATTTGTGCTATACAGGGAGTTGAGGCTGTTGAAACGACTAAGGCATAAAAATGTCATTGAACTTATTGATGTGATTTATAACGAAGAGAAAGAAAAATTATATCCTTTTTATGTGTTTTTGTTTTGCCAATAAATGATAATGTAAATGTTTTTGCTAGCATTTATTTTGCTACATAGTACATGCTAGCAGGCACATCGCACTTTAATTGAATGGTAATTATTATAGTACACCACATCTGCATGCTCTTCAAATTTGACAAGTAGTGATTTGCAATCATGGACTTGGTGAATGAGAGATGCATGGAGCACATTATTTACCTGTCAGTATAAATGTTCTTGTCATTTGTTAGACTGCTGGCATGATTTTGATTGAAAAAGACATGAATTTACCAATCATGTCCTAGTGTATATTTTTCTCTAGACTACAATATTCTATATCCACATATGGTAATACATGTTCAGGCAACTAGTACTGTAACACTTGTCTATAATACTGGAAAGTGGAAGTAAGCTGCTAATACCAGGAGAGTGCCATGTACTAATATTGCATCATAAATTTGGGGTTGGGGTTGCACATTCAAGTACATCTCATTTGCTCTGAAAGCTGTAAATGATGTTCATTTCTTCTGAAGTGATCAAGCAAGCTGTTGGGCAGATTACATCTTTGTTTGTAGAAAATGACAAGTAAAAAAAATCTTGCTTTAAAGTATTGATGAATTTCCATGTTGGACCTGTTTACTTTGTTCATTTCAATAATTTGGATCAATAATTCATGAATGAATATGTTACAACAAACCGTGCTGGTCTCAAAAATCATAATTTGTTAAAGCTTACCAACATTGTACAGTAAGGCTGAATATTTGCTAACTACTAAATCTTGCATTAGCCTGTTCATTGAAGACTAGCATAATTCTTTACGTTTTTGTCTACTATGTATACATAAACATATTATATATATACAAATATAAGTCAAAGGCAAGTGTTTGATGTGCCATAGCACATAGCTTCTAATGTCATGTAGCTTGTGAAATTTCTATGAATTAGAATAATCACATGATTGGTCTGTATGACTTGATACATAATACCACCAAAAAGGTTATTAGTTTTCTGTAACAAATAATTACTAGCATTTCTGATTGGGTATGTAGCAGGCTTAAAGACATTACTGTATTGATTGAAAGGGAGTATTATGGGACCGGTGCTCTATTGCGTTATTGATTAATATTTTTGGACTTCATGTGATATGCCATATAGTGTACTAGACAGTATGCATGTATCTTAAATTGGGTCTCAGGTAAGGGCTGCATGGTGCAATGGAGACTACTTTTATTAATCAGAGTCAGGATGCCCAATGAAATGTTTAGTTTTCCTCACTAAAAAGACAGTACACTGTCTTGTAAGTAAATTTGCACTGGGCTCAGAACATTGTCCACAGCTTGAAAAGAAACAAATTTCATACATGCTTTACTGTTTGCTAATTTGCTCTATGAAATTTTATAGTTACTCTGCAATTAACTTTTGGTTACCATGTCATTGCGGCTTTGAAGTTATTTTCTGTTGTTCTATAATCAAATTATACATAATACTAGGTCTCTCTCGTGGTCGTACAGTAAAAGCATTAAACATCGGGAACACGTTTTTAGGGTGGTTTGCAACTTGCACACATCATGCACGAACTGTATTTCACAGTATAGAGGTACAGGTTTGATACTCACCACATTCTACTTCATATGAATATAAAGCGCGTGAGAAACAAACTGTTACTTACGCCACGTACATTGTGTTAACAAACGCTTTAGTTACGCCAAGTACATGAAACTCACAATCGTAACGTACAAACAACAATAGCATTGGCTTAGAGAGCTCGTTAGTAACATATGCTTTGTAAATGTAGCCAAAAGGAACCGTGTTTGCGAAGGTTTTATTTTGCATCTTAAAAACTCATTAATATTCAACAGTCATTTTGTCCAATGCGATGTTCTCGTTCTATTCTGCGTCTCGCGTTTTATAACGCATAAAACACTCCTACTCGTGTATTAAATAGTACTAAATTACGGAACCGAAATAAAATGTCTGGAGGCGCGCATTTCTTCCGTGATATTTGCAATACACGTGCATTTGTTTGTTTTGTACAAGAGCCGTAGTCGATGTTCTCTATATCGTGCAAGGTAATTCTTATTTCTTAACTGTTTCTACATATATGATATTAGAATACTGTGTTGGTGAATTACAAGAGATGCTTGAAAGCATTGAAAGTCATAAATTTCCAATTTGGCAAGCTCATGGGTAGGTATAATACATTGAAAGGTGAATGAAAGATTCATCAAAGTGTTTAAAGTGCAAATTACTTAAAATGGTAGAAATTGTAGAATTATAAAGTTCTTTATATGTGAGGATTATTGTGGGATGTTTTTTTTTCAAAAAGGTGCCATATTGAAGCATTTGAAAACGTGACCGTGAGGTGAAAAAATGGCCCATGCCTGGAAAATAATTTGTGCTTCTCGAGTGCTTCATCAATATGGCATTTAACATGTTTTTCCAAAAATAAATTATCCCACAATAATCCTCACATATAGCGAACATTATGATGATTATACAATAAACGATTTTCGAGCCATTTTCATTAGCACTTTGATGTGAGATAAAACGTAAACAAACTTATATGAGGCATTGCAATGAGCTCGTGGTCGTACAGTAAAAGCATTAAACATCGGGAACACGTTTTTCCAGGTACTTTTGTCAGCTGCTGGATGGCTTAGAATATCTCCATGGGCAGGGAGTAATACATAAAGATATCCTTTTTAACATTTATTTTATCTAGTCGGTTGTCTTTGATGTTCTATACTATTAAGAATAAACAACTTGTGGGAAGAGATGCAACGGTTGGCCGTTACGTTTAATGACAACGCTATCGCGCTACTAACTTGCTACACAACAGCTTTAAGAGATAAAGGCTGGTTTCCAGGTGAATATTGATTTCCAGATAGTAAGTTTATAGTGCTGCAACATCAGGAGATCAGGAAAACCAGCGACAGGAAAACTGCGAGGAAACCTGGATGAGGTCACGACACTGCAGTGTCCCCCGACAGGACTGTAGAACAAGGATTGCAGAAAAAGTGTAATCAAATTACATCAATGATTCAATATATACCACGAATTAAAGTTCAAACTTCAAAGTGCTCGCTTAAGTTGAGTAGTCTACGTAACGTCCGAGAAGGCAACTGACTTCGAGGAACCTTATAATATACTGCCTGAATTAAGTAAGATGCAAATATGATAAACAATTATCTGAATAATTAATCAGAAAAACTTTTCTTGGTCCTGAAAACCAATGTGGATAATGACGATTCTTGATCATTTCCCTTGACATAAGTACAGATATTAAACCTAGCAATTTACTTTTGACAACTGATGGCACTTTAAAGATATCCGATTTTGGTGTAGCTGAGGTATTTTATCCTATCTTGTGATATTATTTATCGCAAAAAATTACGTAAAACATAATATTATTATAATATTATTATATTAATATTATATATTTATTCTAATTACCCCTCTTAATCCCTCTCCTACTCCCCTTATCCTTCTACCTCTACCCTATCCTCTTTTATCCTCACCTTTCATCACCTACTACTTATTGTAATCGAATACGCTGTAATAGGTTTAATCATATTCATTCGACCATGTTACTTTTTATTAGTCTGAAGATGTCTTGAGTTAAGACAAAATGTTACGCTTTTCCATTTAATATTTTTACCTATTATTGTGTATGGCTCTTTTAAAGGTTGTTTGCATGTTAATGGACTTATAATATTAATTCTCGACAAAACGTTTGGTTTGACGACCCATTTGACCCCGTTAAATGTTTTCACCTTGTCATAAGGAGTATGGAATATTTCCCTTGTGATAAATAGTGCGTTAATTTGTCTCTTTTCTATCATTCACTATATTTAGAGGTTAGACATGTTCGCCCCTGATGACACTTGTAGAACAAGCCAGGGATCACCCGCCTTCCAACCTCCAGAAGTTGCAAATGGATTAGAATCTTTCTCAGGCTTTAAACTTGATATATGGGCAGCTGGTGTGACACTGTAAGTACTTTAATATCTACTGAAAGTTGTCACACATATTGTAATGTGCATGGATAATTTTACTTAGTTTTTGTGTTTTCAATTATGTGTAGGTATAACATAACAACTGGATTATATCCTTTCGAAGCTGATAATATTTACAAATTGTTTGAATGTATTGGCAACGGTCATTTCACCATTCCCAAAGATGTTGACTCATCATTACAAGATGTCCTTCTAGGTAAAGTTTTGGATTGTATATGATATGTTCACATTTACCATAGAAAAATGCAAAAAGCAAAATGCTTGTTCAATGTTTTTTCGACACGTTTTGCTTTGTTAGTTTATTATCCATTGAAACCGAAAAGTATACCCTGCCATCGAAGTGATAAATTATCCTGCATGCGGTATTTTGGCATTGTTATAAAATAGTATACTACATCGTAAAAAAACTACTCTTTTTAAAGTTGTTCCATTTGTGACCCATCCATAGGCGAAACGTTTCATGAAAAAAATCGGGGGTCACCGAACTCGTTTGCTAAATAAATGCGAAAAAATGAACTTTGGCGGCATTCTTGAAACGTCATTGTCACCATGGCAAGGGTTAGCACACATATTTAGTCGATATAAATTCACTCTGTGTAACCATGTTAACAAGTTACAATGGTTTTTACACACTTACAAAGCATTATATCATAAATCGTTTCTTCCACTTGTCTCATGAGGCCTCATGATAACTGTAGGGAGCCTCCTTAAGTCCACTCATTGGACAATTAAAGGAATAATTAAGTCCACTCATTGAACTCTATTGTTAACTCGAACTAGTTCGAATTAGCTGTTGGAAAATGGAAACCAATGACATTCTTATGCATAGTTTTGCTTCTACACTCCATTATATCCTGGGCGACTAAGGGACCTCGTGTCCCTATACTATATAGCTTCTATGCGTTGTGCGTGTGTCCTTAAAATTACCTTATGTTTCTTCAGAAAAACTAAATCTATATTGCTTTCCTTTCGCCTTTCTTAGGCATGTTGCGGCACGACGCTTCTAAGAGGTTTTCTTTACAGGAAATCAGACAGACTCAGTAAGTTCCAATTAACGGTTTTTGATATCTTTAGTATGTTTCTGTAGCAATAAACGACACTGTTCTTCGCTTAAGGTGGGTACAGAAGAAACATCCTTGTATCGGTGATTATGTTCGTATGCCACCACTTCCCGAGGGTAACGAGTATCGCAGCACCACCGTTCTTCCATACCTCGAAGACCTCCATAATCCTGATTCAGCGTCAGAAGTCGACGAAGGCGATAACCCTCAGCCTAAGGAAGTTTCCCCCGTTGCAGGTACGTTGGTAGATTATCTTATGCCATGGAGAAAAGTCCAAACTACGAAAAACGAGGTCGGATAGGAAGACATGGACGGACGGACGGACAGACAGACAGACAGACAGTTTCTCTACTGCAAAAGAAATAACCCCTTTAGGGTCCAGCAGGTTCGACAATGACGAGTAAAATCGTCTGGCGTTAGCCAGAGTAAAATCTATATAAAACCCTGTTGGTCCCCAAAGGGTTAAAGAGGCAATGAAACGCGCGTCAACTGTAGTTACACGGAATAAACCTAGTATAGTCTTTACTTGAATCACTTGTTTCTTTTTTACTGATATGTTTGGTTGATGCATTATTATTTTCAAGGTGAAACGTCGGCAGAAAACCCTAGCCCAACGTATGTTCCTAAGAAGAAAAAATCGAAAAAACGAGGAAGTTTTGTCTCATGTAAGCAGCAATAGTGTCAAAAATGTAAATACGAATGATGAACATTTTAATAGATTTTCATGAAATGGTCAGGTGACCACATTTTAACAGTCTTAAAGAAAATACAGGATACTTCAATATCTACTTTTATTCCCTTATGAATGAAAAGTGCCTGTCTATTTAAAATTATTGGTGTATTAAGGAGATATCCCTTGACGGCCGAGTATTATATGTGTACATATTGTGTTTAAAACATGGTTGTTTTTATTTGTTTCATTGTCTGAATGTGCTTTTAAAATTTAAGCAAAAATCGATTCTGCTCATATATACAAAGCGGACTTCTGATGTAAACAAGAGCTTCTTGGAGATTTTTTAAATTAATCCTGTTAATTATACATTGTTATTTGGGGGCATTCCAAAACAAAACAGTGATAAATATTCCGTACGTACATATCGATATTCTACAATTTAGAAATTCAAAATGTAAACAACGCGTTTGTTCACGTTACGCCGCTGTGACCCCCCTTTCAATGAACATCCATTTTCTTCAAAAATCTATGAAACTGACTTTTTTGCCATTGGACCGTACTATTGTAATAAAATCATAAGCACGTGTCTGCTTAATTTTGTCCCTAGTGTTGTCGCGTTCATGTTTTCGTGGGAATGAGTGAGAATCGAGGCGGCCAATGGCTGTACAGATAGGAAACGACGTCGACCCTGTTTACACATGGTGCCATGGATAATAGAGTGAAACATTTGTCAAGTTAACAATAATGAGCTGTACTTGAATTAGGTGTATTAAAATATAAACGACCAGATTTGCTAGCTTATGATATTCTGAATTATAATTGATATACGTTTTGTATAAACGGTTCGTGGTTCATGTCGGTATCATGATTGATTCGGCTTGACCATACATACTGTTTATTTTATGACTATATTCTAACACCCGTATTTCGAAAACGTTGTAACTGTATATTTTCCGATGTCGCAAAAACGGCCCGTGACCGAAGGCAAGTAGACCTCCACACGGGCCGTCAAAACCGGCAAATATTATTTTTATTTTTTAGCTCCCCAACCTTGACTCAAATTTTCCGGTACAGGTCCGTATGATTCGTGAGTCGTGACCCATACGGATCGGTGTAGTAGCCAATCAGAATGCAGCATCGCGGTGCCATCGCCTTGCATACAGACCGCGTAAAAAATAAAAACCGATAATATACCACATACGGCACAAGGCCCTATGAAAAACAATCTTTTATTTTCAACTTGTAGTATACTTGATAGGCTATCGTGTATTCAATATTATTAAATAAAAGTGGACTGTTATTAAAGAAAGAACTTTTGGGGGGTCAAGTGATAAACAACGAACAGCAATAAAATTCAAAGAAAACTAAAGTTATGCTGAAATATATATAAATAAAATATTATAAAAATTCTAGATTTATTTCAAACTAAAATAAACTATATAAAATTGCTAAAAAGTATAATGGTTAACAAAAAATTCAATAGATTTAGAGTGAAGTGGTATTACAATGGGTTAAACTATCGTTCCAGATCATAGCACCCTTGTAGCTCAAAGTCTTTTTTTAAAGGTAGGTTACAGCGGCTGAAGGTAAACAAACGCTTTGTTTACATTTTGAACTTTTAAATTGTAGAATATCA
>JAOTOK010037633.1:0-20985 GCA_025770025.1 Virgularia gustaviana
TGTTTGGTGGTTGTTCACATGTTTCTTATTGTATTACTCTTGCTGACAGCAGTTCACTGATGTTAAATATAGGTTACATCTTCTCCTGTGCAATGCATGATCGATTCTGCTCATAACAAATGTGGAACACACATGTAAACATTATATAAATTTTGCAATTTTGGAGGTGTTTTGAAATAAATCCTGATTAATTATTATTTGATAGCATCCCAAATCAAAACAGTGATAGATATTATTCAGTTGATATATTGTACAATTTAGAAGTTGTACAAAATGTAAACAAAGCATTTGTTTATGTTACACCACTGTAGCCCCCTTTAAGTATTTTATTGATATTAATTTTATAGTTGATGTGAAGATTAAAAGTCGGTCAATTACTGTGAAAGGGCCTCGAGGCACATTAACAAGAACATTTAAACATTTGCGACTGGAACTTAAAATGATCACCAAAAAGAAACTTAAAGTTGATGTTTGGTTTGCCACCAGGAAGGAGCTAGCTTGTGTTCGAACAATCTGCAGTCATGTTCAGAACATGATCAAAGGTGTAATCTATGTAAGTTTTTGTTAGATCAGATTTCTTAACATTATTTTTGTATGCAAACAATTACATTGATAAACACATCAATCAAAGTTTTAAATGAAAAAATTTGGTAAAAGTTTGATTGTGAAAACGTCAATGATAGAAGCCAATCACCAGTTGATATAAGTAAAATGAACAAATGCTTTTAAAAACAAACATTTTTAACAAACTTTTGCTGAAAAGCATGGTTTGATGAATGACAAAATATACAAACTATTTATTGACCTCACCAACTTGGTCCATACGGTTAAATATTTTGCTTTCAATTTTTTTAGTACAGACATAGCTCAAATTTTAGTACAGTACAGGCTCGGTCTGTACACACAAAAATCTCAAGCAAAATATTCTATCGTACAAACCTCGTGTTCAATCAATAAGTAATTATTATTTGTCGCTCAAATTTCCTTGTCCGATTGAATGACCCAGATTCTTTGTGAACTTTCTAATACAAGTCCATTTTGGGACTAAGTGGTGTTACTAGGGGTAGCACAAGGTTGATAGGGGATATTTGACATCTGTATTTATGTTGCGTTGAGCTTCAAATCATGATTTCAAAACTGATAAAAAGTTGCTTTGTTATGATGAATCAAACGTGCTTCTCAAAGGCAATTAACCATTTCACTCCCAAATCTCAGTGGGAGTTCTACCCTTGACAAGTAAAATTGTCTGGTATTAGACAGAGTAAAATACATATGTAGTTGAATGACAACATTGGGAATGAAAGGGTTAATTACTGATGTTGCTGTGTGTGTTAATACGCACAGCCCGAGGGTAAGCACCATTCACGTTAACACTGCCATAGCATCTTCTTACTCGTAATTCTAAACTATTTAACTTCAATTCAGTTGCATGCTGGTTTATAATTCATATTACATGTATGGTGTCTGTGAAGAAAGCCCCCAAAATAATTGAATCTATTTTCCAATGAAGGGTTTTCGCTACAAGATGAGAGCTGTGTATGCCCATTTCCCAATCAACATAACATGTACGAATGATGGGTCACTTGTGGAAATCCGAAATTTCTTGGGAGAGAAGTACATTCGTCGAGTACAGTTAAGGCCTGGTGTGAAATGTGAGAACTCCTCTCAAAAAGATGAAATTATTTTGGATGGCAATGATATTGAACTTGTTTCAAACTCAGGTAATGATCAAAAGTAGCATGCTTTCCATCATCTTGGATTATAATTGTACCTCATTGTGTGACATCACAAGCTGGTAAAACAACGTCCGCAACTAAAATAATTGTACAGAGGAAACATCTGGAAATGATGAAAAACTGATATTGATGTTTTCACTCCAACTTATTAAGATCGAAATTGCGTACCACAATTGTCCGAAATGATGTACGCAATTCTCGCACCCAATACAAATTGTATACAAAATTGCAAACTTTACAAGACCATATCTTCTGCAATATAAAACTATATCCAACAAAACTTTGCAGTTTCACTAATTGTGAGACACTCTTTCTCACTGTTGTGAACACTTCCCTTCGTCCCTGCTTCGATCAAAAATTAATTTATAGCTAGCTGGAACATCCTATTACGAGGACTTTTTCCTGGTCATTGTCATTGTGTGCTGTCTTGTCCCAACACTAGAAATTCAACAATTGAAGGTTTCATTCTTGTTAATATAGTTACTATTTAGTGTGTTACCACTAATATAACATTGTTTTATTTTTCTTTCAGCTGCTTTAATACAACAGTCAACAAAAGTGAAAAACAAAGATATCAGAAAGTTCTTGGATGGTGTCTATGTGTCTGCGAAGACAACTATTGAACCTATGGAGTAAATTGACTTTGTGCTTCTTGTCTCAATAAATCTGTTAAAAATGTATATTGGGTGCCTTTTGCTTTTATAATTGCCCGTTCCACCTTTAAATTATTCTGATCTGGGAATTTATCACAACAGTGGGGAAAGTTTGACCAAAGTTTGGTTTCACTGGTAATGTTGAAAAATGTGGAAAATATATGCTTGGAGAGTTCGTAGCTTTTATTTACATTTGTATTTTGTGTGAGAATTGCGCAGCAAAATTACTGAAATAATGCCAGAATTTTCGCACAGAAAACCCGCAAACTTTACAAGGTCGTGTCTTCCACAATTTGAAACTACTACCCCATCAACCTTTGCAATTTTACAAATTTGGAGACGCTCCTCACTGTTGAATGTTGTGATTAATCCCATTCCCGATTCCTGACATCAAAATTTAGTCTAGTTAAAATTATCCATTCATTTTAGCTGCTATTCCATTCTTGCTTTCTTAGCGCTTTTTTGGCAGAATGCAACAAGACAGGAACTTTTGATATTGGGATCTCGTCATAGATCTTGTGGCATACTAAATTGTACTTACTTTTGAAAATTGATGAAAGAAACTGTGATCTGGGACCAGAATGAATCCGAAGAAATAGTTTCAAATTAAAAAGTACCACATATGAAATACTATCTTTAAAAATTAGCTATGCTGTCGATAGGCGCCGCTCGGTTTTCGTACAACCGGGCCCTGTCTTTTTCGAAAAAATTTTTTGTATAAAAACCTTTGTTTTTCGCAACTGTCAAAGTGTTTATCTAAATTCTGTATTATTCTAATAAGTTTCAACATGTATAAATGACAACATACATGTTGCAAAGATTCTAGATTATTCCTTAAACGTAATTTTGAATTTGAAATCTGTTTAGTTTGGTCGCTATTTTCAGTCTTTTTTTGCTACAAAGAAAATTGAAATGAATGTAATAAATTTTACTTTCAAAATAAATCAAAAATTTGAATATTACTTTCTTTTTTTAGAAAGTTGCTTTCTTTGTAGTGGCCTAGCTATCCCGACAATTTAGTCGTGCAATGCAAATTTAATCTTGCAAATTTTTATGATTCATTTCTTTAGAAATTCATTGTCTTTACGGTACTTGGACATGGAAACATGCCAGGCTGGCTACGCCAACTGTTTTGTTTCTCTGAGGATGATTCTGAATATATATAATCGAAATACTGAATTCATCCGATCTAAATGAAATAGCGTTAACAAGTTCAAATCTCGCTCGAATCAACTATTATCAAGTTGGAATTTTTACTTATAACTTTCTCTTTGAAATGTGTATAAAAAGATTCAGTGCTCCTTTATGCGCGCTCATTTATTCATGACAAATTGTAAGATCCATTAATCGCATGATCCCAGGGCCTATGATCACGATGTCATCGATAATACCCGAACTATTGTCCATACCAAATCTAATTGAAGGAACTTTTATACAAAATTGAATATGAAGACCTGGCTTCTGTTTGAGAAAGTCTAGGCTTCTGGGAGCAGTTGCGAAAAATGCATTTGTAATACGTCCCGAAGTAAGGACGTCACTCAAATGAGATACGTCTGCCAGTTTCACATTGCTTCACAGATCTAATTGTGTACTAAGAGATGATTTGGTGAAGGTTTTTTTGTCTGTGATCTATATCGAAGAGAAAAGTTCGGTTTTCCAGACTGATATGAGTGATTTGGGTGACGTCGTTGCTTGTGACGATATAAATGTACGATAGCAACGCATGACGTAGTTTTGGGATCATGTGATCTATCAAGCTATATAGCTGTGATGAATATACTTGAGAGAAGGAGAGCACGAAAAGTTGATTTTTATAAACATTTCCTACCCATGTTATTTGTTTGTCCAAGAAAAGATAATGAAAGCTAGAGAAGTTTGTTGGTTGACTTTGTTCTTTTCAACGTTAGTGACGGGTTTATATAGTGAAGAGTCAAACGATCATTTCGTAGCCAATATAAACTTTACAATTTGTGGCAATAATAGCAGATGTTATTCACTGGAGAAAGAAGGCAAATATGGTACAAACAGTTTACATATCAATGCCAAGGGATATCTCATTCACAGTGAAGCTCCTCATGGTTGTAGCAAGTTTAATTTCAAAGTGAAACAAAGTCCTTGGATTGCTTTAATATCTCGAGGAAAGTGTGCGTTTACAGAGAAAATTAGGAATGCCGTGAACCACAATGCTTCTGCTGTAATTGTCTATGATGTTCAACCTGGCACGGTTATCATGAATCACAAAGGTTCAAATGTGGTCGCTGTTAGTGTCACACACGACATTGGTAAAGAAATTAACGAATTGTTGAACGGTTCAACCGTGTTTGTTGAGATCACTTTTGGTCGCTATATATCAAGCCGCAAGTTTAGCACAATATCTGTACTATTTGTGTCTGTAACTTTCATTGTTCTTATGGTTATTTCCCTTGCATGGCTCGTTTACTATTATGTTCAACGCTTTCGCTATTTGTATGCCAGAGATAAAACCGAGGTAGGTTTGTATTTCTTTAAATACTACAAATATAATGAACGAAATAGTTCAACTTTACAATGTTTGATTTGTGATAAATGTTTAATTAAGGAGGCCAGCTCAGACAGATTTAGTTTTGACCTGACATACCATCTCATTGAGATTGAGTTTAATGATAATAAAACCACTCACCTTGGCGCGTGTTCTTTTGCAAGAAATCTACTTCTAAAGGATTATTTTGGGGTGTTGCTACTGTACATATGAGCAGTACTATTTTTATCATGTACATTTTAATTGCTGTTTCATATGTTGCTTTTTCAGTTATAAAACATACCTTTCAATTTCACAAATACTAGGATTTGGGTGAGAAAAAAGTCACCTCGTCTCCATTTAATACTTTCTAAAATAAGTAAGCATTTAATACAAAATATCAAATGTTTATCCAACCTGAATTTTATTTAGAAAATTTGTTTCGTCTTCGTTTAAAGAACAATACAAATAACAACATAAGTTATCAAAACTTGATTGAATAGAAAATGTACACCAGTTACGCCATATTCTAACATATGACTTAGCAGTAGAAAACGGATTCACAATTTGAAACCTGCCTTCCCATTTCGCTGATTCCTCCGATTGTTGCTAGACCATGAAATTTGCCGTGATCTCAACACTTTTATCATTTGAATGCACACGTGTTTAGAAACAATATAATATAATTTAGCATTAGAGAAATTTAAAGGAAAATAACCACATTTCAAAACACATTTATACTACTTAAGTAATCCATAAACGATGCATATTGTACAGGACAATTAGGATTTGCAACAGATTTTGGAGGATATTTACTCAATCAACTTGACAGTTTGTTTGGTAGTCCATCTGATGTAATATAGGAGCACACCTCATTGTTATTAAAGATGATTGTATAGCAAGCAAAAAGAGATGGCATATAAAGCAACAATAATGACTCCTTGCACCTGGTATATTATTTCAATAAACTCAATTTTGATGGACTAACAATTAAAATTCCATTTGTTGCAATGTTAATGTGCTAAGAAGGTCTGGAATAGCTACTCTTAAATACACAACTGCTGTGCAATTATAGCTTACAAACATATAAAAAATGAAGCATACAAAAGAATACTAAGAACAAACAACTGTCTGGAAGAAGTCTAATAAGATTGCATGTTCAAAATCCAATTAAGATTTTTCCATATCTACATAGAAGCACAATAGATATAATAAATTGAATATAAAAAATTCTTTAATGTAGAACTGTTTTGGCAAGATTATGCCATCCTCAGTACAGCTGTGGTGTATATAACAATGTCCAATTAATAATACCTGATTTACAATGATTATTTTAAAGGATTGCAGTATGTTACAATTAGTGACATTTAGTTGACACTTAAATAAAACAGACATGAACAAATTTCAAGGTACTAAGTTATGGAAGACAAAACTACACAATGATATAATATTTACAAACTTGAAATAGTGCTAATAATAGTTAAAAAATCAAAAATCAACAAAGAGTGTTCCTCGTGGGTTTTAATAACGTGTGGTAAATTATCACCAACACATATTAAATACCACTGGCTACGTACGAGATGAGGACAATTGTGCTGAGAAAGCAGGAAGAATTTGTCAAATAACCCAGAACCAATGTGCGTGTAAGTAGTGTGTATCTTTAAGTTTTGAGGCTAAAGTTTTGCACATTTATTATGTAAACATAGCTAGCTGCATCAATATCACACATGGCCAGCTTGCAATGACAGTGGGTGTAATATATTATGAACTATATCTTTGATAATATTGTTTATCTAAATATACTCACAAAGTGTGGGAAAATATACTGAACAAATACAAGTAGATTTGACTTCTAAAATTATGGACAGAATAACAGACTGATTTAATCACATAACCCATATTCAGCAGTAAATGCTACTTTCACATTGGGGGAATATTTGCTGCCTGCCACCCACATTAAAGAAAATGTGGGATTATTTAGGCAGAAAATATATTATTTAGTTACTGTCCAACAAATTAGAGGAAAAGTCTATCAAATAACTGGCACTTTAATACAAAAAGAGTTAAAAAATACCCCTTGGCATATTTGCCGGAAAGGCAAACAAGTTGAACACCAAAGTGACCAGCCTGTTTTGATATGGCTTGTTGCCTACACATTTTCGCTAAATGTGTCTGGCTCACTGATGGTCTGGCTGCACTTTCTATCTTTGCTACATGCGCAAAATATATTACAGGGATGAACCAGTTTGTTAAAACAACAGATCCTAAACATTGAACAGGGCTGTTGGAGCACCAACCTTGATCAATACTTTGTTACTGCGCTGTTCCAGCCTGTTGCATCAACAAGCTTGAACAGCGATCAACAGCGCTGTTAAAACAGCAATGTTCGAGCCTGTTTGTTCAACAGTCCTGTTCACGCATATTAACACTACTTTTCATATCTTGTTGAACAAAAAGCCCTGTTAACAGACATGATCAGTGCTGCTAACAGCTTTGAACAGGTATGATAAAAGCGCTGTTTTACTTGGCCAGCAGCTCAGAATTGGTGAGCCGTTTTCAGTAAACAGTTGTGAACAGTCTGTGTGATTTTGCACGTGTTATAGACCGTTGATAGATAACCATCTGAGCACACAATCTATAAAGAAAACATTATCTAATACTAGTATATAATAGATGAAGTTGGTTCATTTTTGAACATGACTAACAAAGAAGACATAAAAATAGGTACTCAGTATGTACATGTTTTTGCTAAATATATATTGCAGAGCATTTTTTTATCTGCAAAAACTACTTTGAAAAATTTGCACTAGACAGATTTTTTTTTAATTGCTTAATGTATTATTCATCACTAGCAGAAATGTTTGGTGATATAAACTTCGGGGGTAACCGAACTCGTTAGCAAGATTAATTGAAAACCGGAATTTGGCGGCCATTTTAAAACGTCATTGTTGCCATTTTGTAACTCAATAACTGCATCTATACTCAATAAGCAATCACATTTAACTCTTTGTAACACTATGTCATTATTACAGTAGTTTTGATAATAGTTGTATAAATTTAAATGAATTTAGTTACTGCAGTCACTGTTTTTGACGCTTCGAATAACCAACTATAGCCTAGGGAGCCTCCTTATGAGCGCTTCAAATAGTGTTTTAGCCACAAAAAATATTTTTTTAGCCACAAAAATAATCGACAGACAACGAAACAAACTGTAAAACAAAGTAAACGTCGAGGACCCCGGGGCACAGACCGAGGACTTGACTGCAAGGTTGTTGTTTGCTTGTCTGTACCAAGAAACTTGATTGAAAGTAAGCCAATCAAATGAAAGAATAGCGATGACGTCGAGAACAGATTTCCTCGATTAGCTTGCGTGCGTGCGTGCGTCTCCACTACTTTCCATTGATATTTCCACCAAATTTTTAATGGGGAAAACAAAAAGATTTTTAATTTTAGTAACCAGCCATACAATAAAAAATTAATTGAATGGTTTGACATGGAATACGGCCTGGTATTTTACTCCCTTCTCGCATTTTTACATACACACAGAAGAAAATCGTAAAATACTAGGCCGTGTGGCATGTCAAACCATTCAATGTGATATATTTACGAGACAGACGTAAACATGCGACGTTTTGTTAGACATTGTCGAGAATTCAGTAATTAATCCACAATGTTTCAGAGCCGAAATGTATATCCTTGTAGCTTATAACTGACTCCAACTATATAACCCTATATAATTGACACACTACGACAGTACGACCCATTGAACTCTACGAGTAGCCTGGAACGCTAACTGCAGATAAACATACATAACCTGCTTGAAGCCAAAATAGTTTTCCTGCGGTAAAGAACTTGATGAAATAACGGAAAAATATTTTGTTAACATTACAGAGACGCCTTACTACAGCTGCGAAAAAAGCTATAGCAAAACTTCATTCAAGAACAGTTAGCAGAAAGGTATGTTGCATCGTTAACTCTTGCTTTGCTGCCCCTACCCCTGGAAATTCTGTGGTCTACGTATATTTAATTAACGGACAGCGTTCACGAGTCACACGAATTGCCTGGTTCGCAGCTTGATTTCCAAACAAAAGAAATCAGTAGTTCCATTCTAGTACACGCATAAAAGTCTCACATATTTGATCAAGGTTGATATCATTATACTGGAGTTAAACTGGCCAGCTAAATCAATGTTGATATCACGCTTGATCAAGGTTGACTTATAGGTAATCAAACCTTGTCATGCTTGATGAATCATGCTTGATCAACGTTCACGAACCACCAAGATTGATCTGGTATAAACAAGGGTTGATAAACTATCAACCATGATCAAGCATGATATCAACATTGATTTAGCTGGCCAGCTCAACCATGTTCAAGCATGATATCAACATTGATTTAGCTGACCAGCTCAACCTTGATCAAGTATGATGTCAACATTGATTTAGCTGCCCAGCTCAACCATGATCAAGTATGATATCAACATTGATTCAGCTGGCCAGTTCAACCATGATCAAGCATGATATCAACATTGATTTAGCTGGCCAGCTCAACCTTGATCAAGTATGATATCGTCAAGCCTGTTCAAGCAGGAGCGTTTTTCGCCGTGTATATATAGTGTTTTGTGTTCTTTTATAAAATTAACTGTTATTTCTTTTTTGGTAGGAGGACTGTGATGACGACTTATCTGAAAATTCCTGTGCCGTTTGTTTAGAAGAATATAAACCTGGTGAAACGTTGAGAACATTACCTTGCAAGTATGTGCTGGGTGATATATTAAAGCAAGTTCAAGTCATTTGCATGTTTGCAATAATGCAATAATACACCTTTCCGGGAAGTCCGCATGAAAACGAGGCTCTATGACCAACCCTTATAATTATACAACAATATGTAATTTATACAAAACATATCTATCTTCATTGATAGTTAAGCCGCCATATTGTTTATGTGTTTTGCATAAATCACATATTTTAGCATAATTATGTTGGCCATAGAGCCTCGTTTTCATGAAGAATTCCCGGAAAGGTGTATTAAGTCTCCATAATCCACTGTCAGACGTCAACTGAAGTTGATAAGTTGCAAACTTGCCAAGACATCATAAGACATGCAAGTGATGATCATTTGTCTGATGATGACATTGCAACACAATCGAAATATTACAATTCTTTAAATATTGTTTTCTGTTTGACTACAAGATGTTGAAGGTAAAGGAAGAGAGATTTGTTCGTGGTAACGAACATATAGATAGCTTTAGTGAACGTATTAACCATGGTGAATTGTTATGTATTACATTCTCATTACTTCGCAGACGTTAATACCTGATGAGTTGTCTGCCGAAATGCGTAGTACTATAATCTTTGAAATGATATACATAACCATTCACCATGGTTAATACTTAATACGTTCACTACTATTAAGCTATCTTTAAAATCTTGAAGTTTATGACCATGATCTAAGCATGGCATTATTCTTAGATTTCGCGCGCACTTAATCAGAGCGTTTGTTTACGTTACGCCGCGGTAACCCTCCTTTCGAAAATAGGAGCGAATTGATGGCAATCTTGACTTTGACACACCATAGTGAAAATTTGGAATGCTGTTCATATTAACATCGCTTCAGATTTCGAACACACCAGATGCATCGGCACCATGCATTTATAATGTTAATGAGTAATATTCTTTGTTTTGGTTATTTTGATTAGACAAAACTGCTGTGAAGCATGTTACAAGGTTTCTTGATTGAGAATACATTAACCTATTAGTAAATTATGCCCTCTTGTTGTATGTATTACACCTCTGCATAGAACTATGTCTATGTTAGCTTTGCCAAACGTTAATATTTGTTAGGCATGAATTTCACAAGCACTGCGTTGATCCTTGGTTAATTGAACACAGAACATGTCCAATGTGTAAGACGAATATCTTGAAGGAACTTGGGCTGGTGAGTAAAACAGCTTCATAATATCATCATTTTTCAATTACATACACATGTATGCACAATAAAACTATAAGCGAGACGATAAAGAAAGATGGAAAACCATATAGGAAAATGTCTGCACATGGCGGACACTCCAAAGTTCCAACACACTCATGGCCGCCATGTTGGTGTTCCACTTCAGAGTTCCGATCCTCAACAGAGCAATTAATTAAATGCAAATTGATTTGTGAAAACGCTCTATAGTTTAATTAGGTTTCTAGATTTATTAGACCGGTTGGATGACTAACAATGACTTTGTCTAAAGACTGATGTTTTTCTTCTGCAGTTAAATCCTGAAGATGAAAGACTTTCTAGAGAAAATGAAGCCAATCTTTCTGTGACTACTGGTGATGGTGCTGCAGGTGGACGACAAAATGATGGTTTAACTGAAGAATTGTCGGTAACAGACCAGGATGATGACATTCCCAGCCAAGGTATTATTATATCAAACCATATACATATTACAAAGTGCATCAAAAAGATGTTTGCTGTGGTCTATTGCTTGTGTGCACGTTACGTCATCACCGCCAAGTTGGATAATTTTTGTCTCTTGTGTTTGCCGTATGCCAGGATTCTAATGTTTTTAAAGGTTATAGAACTAAAAACACTACTATAGGACTAAAATAGAACTAAAAAACAGTAATTATACAACTAGAAAATCACTAGAATCCTGGCATACGGCAAACACCAGAGTCTCTGATCCGTAATTCTAAACCTCTACCAGAACCTTATTTCATTCTTTTAAATTATAAGTATCTTATTGCACTTTTGTATCATACTGTATCTCCGCTCGCATATTTTAATTTATTCATAAACCCTGTAATATCACACTATCACCTCACTTTTGTTTCCCCCGTTGAACGCTGCTGTCTGGTAGCCGAAAGTTCGTAAATAAAAATATGTTTGGTCAGAGAACGTCTCATTTTGTATTCAATGAGTCATGAATGTTCCACATTCTTAGAAATATTGATACAGGTCCCTAGATTTCAATAATATTTGTGTTTCAGGATCATCAAGCAACCTTGTGTGTGTTGTCGCTCCTGCAGCCGAGGAATGTACTAGCTATGAACCATCATTTGTGACAATGGCGCGAATCACAAACAAACGAAACCCACAAGTTTAATGTCACAATTATATATAGGTTGTTTTTGATCCAATTGTATGTGAACATTGACTGTTAATAATCACAAACATTTTGCTATATGTATAGTTTTAACTTTGTTAAAAAAGATCTACTGCTTGAAAAAGTTCTGTGGAGACCAACCGCACTACTGAGCGATACGAAATTCACTTATATCCTTATACTATAGTGATCATTTCTTTCAATAATCGTGTATTTTGATAAGGTCACTAAGGTTGTAGAAAAACAATTTAGAAGTATATTACATTTGTTAGTATTGTTAGTAAATGTGGTAATTTAACTATTTTTGTAAAAGAATTACCAGTAGCAATATTACAGTGATCATGATTTTGAATTACTGCATGGACTTCAACGTGTACGACTGTAATTTGTACTAATCATATTAAAGAATAAGTCTCACGGTGATGCATTGCCCGTTTGTCTTTATTTTTGGCAAATTTCGTCCTAAAATGTAACAATCGAAATACCTATCTATTCAATCAGATATACTTGTCAGGTGTCACATATAACTATAATACAATACAAGGGAAGAGGCGAACGATTTACGTTGGACCATCTTCTCATTATCTCTGTCGTCAGACTCAGAGCGAGGCCGAGAAGATAATCTCAGCTAACAGCTTCGGTGGCACTTTCGTATGGGACATCCGACATCGCAGCACCAATATTCCCCGCACCCCAAAATGGCTAAATGATACGTAAGGCATCGCCGTGAGACGATTCGATTTAAATATAGACATTTTATGAATGCCTGTTAGCTCCGCTTTATTCGAGTAGTTGGTTTAATAACTTGATTTTTTAAAGTGAAGTTGCTATCTTAAAAAATGTTTCAGAAAACTTATTGTCTATTGAGATCTAAAATGTTGCAAAGTCATATATCCAACACAAGTCAGGTTCTTTGTCCGATTTCTGGATTTTCTGAAAGTTGACCATCTGGAGGATTTAGATTGATTCAGGGAATTAAAACTAGAGCTGAGTCAAAGGCTTGTCAATCTTGGAAAGAGAACATTGTCTCAATTTTGCTAAATTTTTGTTAGTGAGTTTCAGAAATTGGAATGGCACTAAATAAGGGACATTAATAGTTTTTAACGATTTTTGACTACATTTTCACACTTAAAACTGCGCAAATGAGTTTGGCGACGTCGACACTTAAAAAATGGTTATTCATCCTTTCTTTCAAATAATCATATTGTCGTTTGTCTTACGGCCAGCAGTAAGGAAACAATGAAACATATACAGTACATACCATTAAAATGTTTTAACGGTTTAGAACATATCGAGACATTAGACGTTATACAATATTCTGATAATGATCTACAAATTACAAGTCATTAATCAGACCGGTTCCTCCAGACGTTTACAGGTGTGTCTATACCCTGGTTTAGCATAAGGCGATCATATAGTATTGTTTTACACGACAAAATATTCACAAACCTACAGGATAACAACTTCACTTTGATGTGTCTTGATGTAGCTTTTCTTGTATTAAATTATTGGATTTTTAATAAATGATGTAAATAAGAATTGTGCTCGTTGATCTATGATTGAAACGTATGATGCATTTTCACTAACTCCACCTTGCCATCGGGTGGCCGGGGAGTTACCGTTGTATTTAAAGGTTTTTTAATTCCGGTTTCAACTTGAAACCCCGGTTTTGGCCGGCCTCGGGGTTTTTTTACTAACCATATTTCATTGTGTGGATTTAGCTTTTAGCAAACAAAAAACAAACGGTTTTTTTACGTTTTTTTACAAACGTTTCGTTTTAATTAAAAGTTATTAAGAAAGATCGTGTTCATCTTTTCTCACCTTTTAACAATTTTCCACTACTTTGAGTGAACCAGCGTCCACTGATGTAGCTTTTAGAACTTTTTGCTTTGTTTTTATGACCACTTATAGTTTGTGGATAAAATACGGAAAAAGACACCATGTCAAACAGCTATCAAACTCAAAGGTTATATGAAACCATTTAGATCATGATTTGCTATGCTCAATAAAGTTTTGAACTCTTATGCATTTCCTTGGTTTCCCAACTATCCCACAAGTTTAATAACTCTATTGAGCACACCACATTCTGATCCAATGTTTTTATACTAATATGAAAATCTATGTAAACCATCAATGCATAAACCCATTAGGCATGAACATCAAGGTTACCCTTTATGGTACGGTATGAACAATGTGTTAATGCTATACCATGTGATATTATTCATGTTTGACATTGGCTGTTGAATGTAAGGTGCATGGTATGTATATAGTTGATAAATTAACAAAAGGTAATAAGTCTAGCTTACAAGTGATATAATTATTAATTGATCTTAGATGCAAAAATTTAAAACTTTAACAAGGCCAATTTAACTAACTATCTGTGCACAAAACCATTTCCCATCATTGACAGGAAAATGCCAGCCTGTCTTCCCTTCTTGAACAACATCAAAATGGTTTGTTTTAAATGACACAGTGTTGTTACAAACTTCAACACTGATAGTGTGCACTCTGACCCATTGTAAATATTGTGAATGATTCTGTAAATCCAGTAAAAATCTGTGTTCTCTCAGTTTATCCTTTGTCACTATATGAGACATTGAAGATGAAAATGCACATGCATAAATCAGATAGAAATCATCATGTCCCACATCACTCACAAATATTTGGTGGTTTTCTAGAAACCTTAATGGTGGAACAGATGTATTGACCAATACTAAGATTTTCTTATTTTGGTTAAGAAAATGCTGGACTATTTTCCACAAAATTCTTGAATTGAAGTTTCTTTTCAATTTCTTAGAACCAACAGACAACCCAACATTCATCCCATCAATAATAATCTCATATGGACCATTGTCTTGTAGAAATTTCTGGTACTTTCTGAAACGCATCAATTTTTTACTTTGTTCCTCTTCAAAAATTCTTTCTACAGTATTTAAGATAAGGTTTTGCAATGTTTCTGTGTTGCCTAATGTTGCTGCATTGTTAAGGAACTCTTGGCAATTGTTACATAATCCTTTTGTTGAGATTTCACATTCATTAATTTGCCATTTATTAACAGGATCATTTGATAACCACTCATTGATGGCCTTAATAATGTCCAATGTCAAAGGATGACCACTGTTATTGTAATATTGCAGGACATACTTAGCTTTTTCATAATGTTCATATGATACAGGCTTGTATGTGTCTTGTTTTGTAATACAAGATTTGATCAATGAAATTGCCATACTAGCTGGTACAACCAATGAGACAGTTTTATTTGATTTAAAAACATGTCCTTGCATTTCTTTGAACATTTCAAAGGCCTCAGTTACATAACCATTGTCTGCTAAGGCTGTGATCACTGCAAAATATGTTCTTGAATGGCGTACTAAACCTTGTTTAAGCGAGACGATAAAGAAAGATGGAAAACCATATAGGAAAATGTCTGCACATGGCGGACACTCCAAAGTTCCAACACACTCATGGCCGCCATGTTGGTGTTCCACTTCAGAGTTCCGATCCTCAACAGAGCAATTAATTAAATGCAAATTGATTTGTGAAAACGCTCTATAGTTTAATTAGGTTTCTAGATTTATTAGACCGGTTGGATGACTAACAATGACTTTGTCTAAAGACTGATGTTTTTCTTCTGCAGTTAAATCCTGAAGATGAAAGACTTTCTAGAGAAAATGAAGCCAATCTTTCTGTGACTACTGGTGATGGTGCTGCAGGTGGACGACAAAATGATGGTTTAACTGAAGAATTGTCGGTAACAGACCAGGATGATGACATTCCCAGCCAAGGTATTATTATATCAAACCATATACATATTACAAAGTGCATCAAAAAGATGTTTGCTGTGGTCTATTGCTTGTGTGCACGTTACGTCATCACCGCCAAGTTGGATAATTTTTGTCTCTTGTGTTTGCCGTATGCCAGGATTCTAATGTTTTTAAAGGTTATAGAACTAAAAACACTACTATAGGACTAAAATAGAACTAAAAAACAGTAATTATACAACTAGAAAATCACTAGAATCCTGGCATACGGCAAACACCAGAGTCTCTGATCCGTAATTCTAAACCTCTACCAGAACCTTATTTCATTCTTTTAAATTATAAGTATCTTATTGCACTTTTGTATCATACTGTATCTCCGCTCGCATATTTTAATTTATTCATAAACCCTGTAATATCACACTATCACCTCACTTTTGTTTCCCCCGTTGAACGCTGCTGTCTGGTAGCCGAAAGTTCGTAAATAAAAATATGTTTGGTCAGAGAACGTCTCATTTTGTATTCAATGAGTCATGAATGTTCCACATTCTTAGAAATATTGATACAGGTCCCTAGATTTCAATAATATTTGTGTTTCAGGATCATCAAGCAACCTTGTGTGTGTTGTCGCTCCTGCAGCCGAGGAATGTACTAGCTATGAACCATCATTTGTGACAATGGCGCGAATCACAAACAAACGAAACCCACAAGTTTAATGTCACAATTATATATAGGTTGTTTTTGATCCAATTGTATGTGAACATTGACTGTTAATAATCACAAACATTTTGCTATATGTATAGTTTTAACTTTGTTAAAAAAGATCTACTGCTTGAAAAAGTTCTGTGGAGACCAACCGCACTACTGAGCGATACGAAATTCACTTATATCCTTATACTATAGTGATCATTTCTTTCAATAATCGTGTATTTTGATAAGGTCACTAAGGTTGTAGAAAAACAATTTAGAAGTATATTACATTTGTTAGTATTGTTAGTAAATGTGGTAATTTAACTATTTTTGTAAAAGAATTACCAGTAGCAATATTACAGTGATCATGATTTTGAATTACTGCATGGACTTCAACGTGTACGACTGTAATTTGTACTAATCATATTAAAGAATAAGTCTCACGGTGATGCATTGCCCGTTTGTCTTTATTTTTGGCAAATTTCGTCCTAAAATGTAACAATCGAAATACCTATCTATTCAATCAGATATACTTGTCAGGTGTCACATATAACTATAATACAATACAAGGGAAGAGGCGAACGATTTACGTTGGACCATCTTCTCATTATCTCTGTCGTCAGACTCAGAGCGAGGCCGAGAAGATAATCTCAGCTAACAGCTTCGGTGGCACTTTCGTATGGGACATCCGACATCGCAGCACCAATATTCCCCGCACCCCAAAATGGCTAAATGATACGTAAGGCATCGCCGTGAGACGATTCGATTTAAATATAGACATTTTATGAATGCCTGTTAGCTCCGCTTTATTCGAGTAGTTGGTTTAATAACTTGATTTTTTAAAGTGAAGTTGCTATCTTAAAAAATGTTTCAGAAAACTTATTGTCTATTGAGATCTAAAATGTTGCAAAGTCATATATCCAACACAAGTCAGGTTCTTTGTCCGATTTCTGGATTTTCTGAAAGTTGACCATCTGGAGGATTTAGATTGATTCAGGGAATTAAAACTAGAGCTGAGTCAAAGGCTTGTCAATCTTGGAAAGAGAACATTGTCTCAATTTTGCTAAATTTTTGTTAGTGAGTTTCAGAAATTGGAATGGCACTAAATAAGGGACATTAATAGTTTTTAACGATTTTTGACTACATTTTCACACTTAAAACTGCGCAAATGAGTTTGGCGACGTCGACACTTAAAAAATGGTTATTCATCCTTTCTTTCAAATAATCATATTGTCGTTTGTCTTACGGCCAGCAGTAAGGAAACAATGAAACATATACAGTACATACCATTAAAATGTTTTAACGGTTTAGAACATATCGAGACATTAGACGTTATACAATATTCTGATAATGATCTACAAATTACAAGTCATTAATCAGACCGGTTCCTCCAGACGTTTACAGGTGTGTCTATACCCTGGTTTAGCATAAGGCGATCATATAGTATTGTTTTACACGACAAAATATTCACAAACCTACAGGATAACAACTTCACTTTGATGTGTCTTGATGTAGCTTTTCTTGTATTAAATTATTGGATTTTTAATAAATGATGTAAATAAGAATTGTGCTCGTTGATCTATGATTGAAACGTATGATGCATTTTCACTAACTCCACCTTGCCATCGGGTGGCCGGGGAGTTACCGTTGTATTTAAAGGTTTTTTAATTCCGGTTTCAACTTGAAACCCCGGTTTTGGCCGGCCTCGGGGTTTTTTTACTAACCATATTTCATTGTGTGGATTTAGCTTTTAGCAAACAAAAAACAAACGGTTTTTTTACGTTTTTTTACAAACGTTTCGTTTTAATTAAAAGTTATTAAGAAAGATCGTGTTCATCTTTTCTCACCTTTTAACAATTTTCCACTACTTTGAGTGAACCAGCGTCCACTGATGTAGCTTTTAGAACTTTTTGCTTTGTTTTTATGACCACTTATAGTTTGTGGATAAAATACGGAAAAAGACACCATGTCAAACAGCTATCAAACTCAAAGGTTATATGAAACCATTTAGATCATGATTTGCTATGCTCAATAAAGTTTTGAACTCTTATGCATTTCCTTGGTTTCCCAACTATCCCACAAGTTTAATAACTCTATTGAGCACACCACATTCTGATCCAATGTTTTTATACTAATATGAAAATCTATGTAAACCATCAATGCATAAACCCATTAGGCATGAACATCAAGGTTACCCTTTATGGTACGGTATGAACAATGTGTTAATGCTATACCATGTGATATTATTCATGTTTGACATTGGCTGTTGAATGTAAGGTGCATGGTATGTATATAGTTGATAAATTAACAAAAGGTAATAAGTCTAGCTTACAAGTGATATAATTATTAATTGATCTTAGATGCAAAAATTTAAAACTTTAACAAGGCCAATTTAACTAACTATCTGTGCACAAAACCATTTCCCATCATTGACAGGAAAATGCCAGCCTGTCTTCCCTTCTTGAACAACATCAAAATGGTTTGTTTTAAATGACACAGTGTTGTTACAAACTTCAACACTGATAGTGTGCACTCTGACCCATTGTAAATATTGTGAATGATTCTGTAAATCCAGTAAAAATCTGTGTTCTCTCAGTTTATCCTTTGTCACTATATGAGACATTGAAGATGAAAATGCACATGCATAAATCAGATAGAAATCATCATGTCCCACATCACTCACAAATATTTGGTGGTTTTCTAGAAACCTTAATGGTGGAACAGATGTATTGACCAATACTAAGATTTTCTTATTTTGGTTAAGAAAATGCTGGACTATTTTCCACAAAATTCTTGAATTGAAGTTTCTTTTCAATTTCTTAGAACCAACAGACAACCCAACATTCATCCCATCAATAATAATCTCATATGGACCATTGTCTTGTAGAAATTTCTGGTACTTTCTGAAACGCATCAATTTTTTACTTTGTTCCTCTTCAAAAATTCTTTCTACAGTATTTAAGATAAGGTTTTGCAATGTTTCTGTGTTGCCTAATGTTGCTGCATTGTTAAGGAACTCTTGGCAATTGTTACATAATCCTTTTGTTGAGATTTCACATTCATTAATTTGCCATTTATTAACAGGATCATTTGATAACCACTCATTGATGGCCTTAATAATGTCCAATGTCAAAGGATGACCACTGTTATTGTAATATTGCAGGACATACTTAGCTTTTTCATAATGTTCATATGATACAGGCTTGTATGTGTCTTGTTTTGTAATACAAGATTTGATCAATGAAATTGCCATACTAGCTGGTACAACCAATGAGACAGTTTTATTTGATTTAAAAACATGTCCTTGCATTTCTTTGAACATTTCAAAGGCCTCAGTTACATAACCATTGTCTGCTAAGGCTGTGATCACTGCAAAATATGTTCTTGAATGGCGTACTAAACCTTGTTTCTTCATTTTAACAAGAAGCTTGTGTGCTTTCTTGACTTTTTCTCTCTGAATATAGCAGTGGACAAGAGTTGTATAAGCTCCTTCGCCACAATTAATGCCCAGGTCTTTTGCTCTTTTAATGATCATATCCAGTTTATCATACTCAGTATTTTTATTCAAACAGTAAAACAAACCACCCCATGTCCTTTTGTGAAGATCATGCAAACTGCTGTCACTTGCTTCGCATAACTGCTTAAACACCTTCTCAGATATTTGTCCTAATTTAAAATCTTTGGTAATAGTTTTCTCAAGGAAGCTCTCTACAGGAACCTTCATGCCATATGGTGACCTTAGTGCATGGCAATGGTCCTTTGGTTTTAAATACCCTGGGTGGTTGTACAACTGTAGATTCCTGCAATGGTTAATCAGTAGTATCCGAGTGTATTTTTTAAATAGTGCATGGAAGTTGCTTAATCTTTGCATTTATGGCCAAGACACAAGTAATTCACATATATGTATTTATGATATTACCAGTGGTCAGCAAAGAACATTGAAGGTATTAAGTAACCCGCAAAACCCGCAACATATCCAATACCCCGCAACAAGGGTAAAAAACGTTAGCCAATCAGAGCGTTTGTTGACATTTTGCGCTCTTAGCGAATCAGAGCACGTAAAGTTCGCTGAATGTAAACATAGAAATCGGGAAGACAACACTTGATTCTAAGCCTTCCGTGCCATTTGATATAAATTTTTATACGAAAAAATCATTTAATTCCTGAAGAATACACTTTTTACCAAAACTTTGCCGTAGGAATTTTTTAAATTCAATCTAGAACGCGATTTATCTTCGTTTTAAATTTGCCTGTATAAGTGTATTGCGCGTGCGAAATGAGTGACCTATGAAATCAGTTGTTTTGACAGCTTGGACGCTTGGACGTTTAGGACAGGGGAAGGATCGGATGTTATCGAGGTCATACTGGCACTGAAATGTTCGAACGTCGCCAAAGGCGTATTTTCTCCAACAAACTGTCGACAGAAACTCCGGTTTGTTGATCCTCGTTATCCAATTCTTCGTCATTGTCATTTTCATCTTCGTCGACATTGTCGCCTTGGTCAGGTTCTCCCAGCAAATCGCCTGCGTTGATCGGGGAAGAAACAGCGTTGTTT
>JAOTOK010037744.1:0-20958 GCA_025770025.1 Virgularia gustaviana
TAATAATAATAATGATAATAATGAGAAAAAAGTAAAAAAGACAAAACGATTCATTTGCGACAGGACTTGCCATCTGCTATGCATAAGCTAAAATGTTTTTAGTTGAAAGTGCACTTCAAAGCTCACAGTAGTGATGTTAATTTCATAGAAGTTACAAGTAAGTGCTTCTACAATACCGTCCTTGACTAACTATTTTCTTATATGTTTGAAGACGAGCATTGAGAGGCCATTTGTATTAGTTCTTTTTGTAATGAAATGTTTCAATCTAAACCTGTTAATTATGTCCTTATAAAGCATGTATACTTAATTGGCTACATCAAGTGCAATTGAAGTGTGGGTGTTTATCGTAACTAAGATGTCGTCAAACGTCCATTTTGTGTACATTTCTGTTCATATATGGGTTGTTTTGCTAACGCGACAATGATTTTCATTTGTATACGAAGCGCAATTTGATGATTGCCACGCATAACTGCCGTTTGTTCACAGTCAGAGACCCACCGCAAATCAAGAACAGGCATCGGGCATTCTTTTAAATTCGTGCCTGATGTACACGCATCCTATACGATCTGAGGTATAACTATATCATATAAGTATAAGATGCCCGATGATAACTCGAGCGGGATATAGTCAGCAATTCGTTCCTGTCATCAAATACGGTGTATACGGTCTGCCTTAGAATCTGCGACATTGAAATCGATGCGTATTAGCTATACGCCCTTTTCATGATGGTGCAACCTGCTGCGCTATGCATGTGGACGATAACTTGGCTAATGCCGCGAAAACAGTTTCTGACTCGTTTTCAATCTGTCCCAAACAGGCATGCTGGTTTTGCACGTTGTTTATTTAAAATTACCGAGACCTTATTTTAATAATCATGAAGGTCTTGTATTACAAATGAATATATGACGGCAGTCACCAAGAATTACACACTTATCAGTCTTCTCGGCAAGTTAATTATCCCATAAAATCCATCATGAACGTTCCTCTTTTGTTAAAACTACGCCGAATTAGTCGATAGGAAATGTATGGAATTAAACAGAGTAAACTATTGAGGAGAAACGTTTCTCAACGTTCTTTCTGTTCATGCACATGGTTAAAGAAGGTTACATCAGCCAAGCATAAACAAACCTTTTGAACTTCGTTGATTTGTTGAATGTTACGTGATATTAGCAACAGTTGCAGTTTGAAATGTCTTCAAATATTTATATTCACTGTAGCAGTGCTTGTGCTGAGGTATTCAAAGGTGGATTAGCCTAACACAGGGTTAAAAGCTAACCCACTGTTTTATTTCACCTTAGATATTGGGTTTTCTTTATAGTGTCTCGTAAGATGTTATAATATACAACTAAATGATATTCTGATTACTTCTGAATCACGCTCGTAAACCTTTTTAAGCTGTTTTGCACGTCTCTTATATAGGACGCTGAAACTAAAAGTGGACTGCCAAACAGGGGAAACCTTCCATCAAAGTAAATCTTATGAACTAATTCTCTCAGCAATTAATGAAGTAGCTATAGTTTCACTCGAAACGTCAGCAAGTTAAATTGGAATTATGGCAGTTCACACATTTGACAGTTCACCTCATTTAGACTGGGACTTTTGGCGATGTAGAACTTTTCTAGGAAAATCTTCTTAAAGAAGAATGGGCTAGTAGATTAAGTGTCATTTGACTAAGTGTACAACAGGTACAGTATGACATTTTTGATTCAATGGACGGTGAGCACGAGTAATGGAAGTATACGCGGCTTGTCTTGACTGTCAAAGGTGCATGTTACAGACAATATTGCTCACTTGGTTATTCACAAATAGCGACAGTTGTTAAATTAAACTATTAATTTATTTAGTACTCAACATTCTCCGGAGCGTAATTATACCCTTCTGTTCTTGAGAAGAAGAATCACCAGACGGTAGTACTCATCAATGGGAAAGCTACTATATAGAAAGCCGTGACCGAAATGCACTCATAAGGGCGCACTTTTTTCGTCGATCAAACGATTAGTGATGTGTGTGTGCCCCATACAACTTGAACTTGCTTCCTGTGTGCTTGTGTATGAGTGATAGTTAAAGACTTATAACGGCACATGTGTCCAATTTAAGACACATAATTCAAAACTTTCAAGTGTTTTTTTTTCAACGCATACAGTGGCTATATAGCTATAGCTATAGGAGACTTACGGTTCGTGCAGCATCATTGTTGTGAAGAATCATCATAAGTTTGTCGGTTGGTTTATTTCTTTGCTTTAACATATGTACGTCCAAGAATTCTCGACTGAACCTTACACCATAAGCAATGTTATCATTACAACCTCCCCATTTCCAGCTGTTTCTCTTGCGTTTCCTTAAAAATCGTGGAGCTCTTTTCGGATTTTTACCGCAAGAACATGTCTTATCAAAAGCACAACCTTGAGTTACGCTATAAACAAGAGCTGCTGTAGAGAGAGCTCGAACAAACGCTGACTCTTTCGATCCTAAAAGCAAATGACAAAATTAGTTTTACGTAAAGCCAGGTTGCCATTCTGAGATAATGACGACTTTATTCCTGCATACAAACATAAATATATTGTATATCAAATTTAGCATATCTATTCTGAATGCACCAAGTTCGACAACAAGAACAACGTATAGATTCTAGAAATTACAAAAACATGCATTAAATTAAATATAATCGGTTAATAGATAGATCCTGGCGATACCAAAAGAGATTTTGACAACTAGTGCAGATTTAATAGAATAATTTGTCATTTATGGATATTTTATTATTGTAAACATGAAGAAATAAATCATGAGTATTAAGGTTGAAATAGTTGGTCGATTTGGACGAGCTTGGCCTACTGCCATATTTCATTATTCCACGCAGTTCAATGTTACACCACTACAGCTATCACGATCACAAACGTACTGACACGCCTATTTATCTCGTCGTTTGGCATTCAAATGTACATATTATACAGTATCATTTAGCTATAAAATTAATACAGTATATTGATCGAAATTAATATCACGAGGAATCCATACAATCGGGCTTTATATTTAACTATTAATTTTGCTAAAATAATCACTGCTTGGTTATACAGAAACATGTTTGATAGGTTGTTAAATGGTACGACTTATCGGAACTATTCTCTCTTTCTCTCTGAACATTTTCTCGCCAGTATTTTCTTTCAAACGATATCATCCTATGCGAATGCAAAGCCCAAATAGTTAAAAAATAAAAGCAGTGGAACTATAGTTTCATGCTTTCGAATTACATGATGTTATGATCGTTGTACGATTCAAAAAAGTGCTTGAAATCACAAAAATAAAAAAAATAACATATTGTGCTTGTAAAAGCTAAATTTTGGACATAATGTATCATTCATACCAAGTTGTCTAGATTTTCTCTCAATTTCGCTTAATAGTAATTCTTGAAATAGACAATTGTTCGGACTCAGTTTACATAGTTACTGTAGGTATAAACTGACAGTTAAATTGTTTTCAACGTGGATTTATAAAGTACACTGAATGGTATTTATAATTACAGATAACAAATATATCTACAGTAAGTTGAACCATATTTATCTTGGGAGTAAAGGTAAGAAAAAATTTGTTTCCCGTTTTAAAGTCTATTCCAAATTCGTATCGCACGGAAGATCATAACAACAATTAACAAACGCGTATAATTTGTTTAAAGCTATATAAGGTCCTCTTTTGGAACACTAGTCTACATAGCGGACAAAGCTAAGCCTGTTGTATCAAAGGCATTATAATCCCCATGGTTTTGTTATATATTTGTCAAAGCAGTTTTCTATACTTAGAACATAAAGCTTGGCTTGGCGGAATTCTTAATCCATAAAGTAAAATCTCAAAATACTTTTCTTTAACAATGTAGCCGCTAAAAATAACATAATAATGACGAAATAACATAACTGTCATAATTCAACTAAACTTAACGTGCAACTGTAAGATATTGCTGTGTTTACATGCGCTGCACTACACGACGCTATTGACCATTCATGCTAGCTATTTGCATGTTTGTTTTAAGCAATATTTTCTGAACCCCCTTTAAGTATAATTACATTGTGTATAGCGTGGTGCATGTGGCTATAACAAGACTTAACTATTATTAGTATACCTCTTGAAAGAGTAGCCAATTCGGCAAATCTACTATCAAAACACTGTTAATACATATGTAGTGTACGATAATTTCACGTCAACTTACAATGCTTGTTTCTAGATAAACGGTAAAACACTTCCCATATAATAATATTGGTGAAGGAAAATGTAGCTATAAACTTTGCCTTAGGAGCAAGCTGCATGGGTACTTTTGGTAGTCCGCATAAATTTAGAAAGATTCGCTATGAAAAAGATATTATAAAAACAATTTACTTGTAATAAAAGGGTCTTTGTGAACAAATACAGCAAGTCAGCACATGTATATAAGTTTTTTGTATAGAGATTTCTAACTTAAAGGACGGCTACTCGGGAAAAGCCGTAGTAGCTAACAGAAAAACATTAAATGGCTGCCACAGTGCTGATTCAATGCTCAACCCTTTAGCTACCTTTCTGCTGTTCCTAATTGTTAGAGTTATTTATAACCACTATAAGATCGTATAAGCACAATAGGAACTAAGCATTTAAAATAAACGACGAAATTTTGTATTGCAAACATTATCAGACAACGCATGTTACACTTGTCACAACGCACATGAATTTTCATGGTCCATGGGAGTGAAAAGTTGATAAAATGACTATTTTGCTTATAAATACTAATGCTGGGAATTTTATGGAATACAAAACTGGTAACTTAAAATACTTTTTTATTTTTGAAAACTTTAGCCGAGATTCGACAACTATCGTGTATGATTTGATGTTTGAGACTTCAAAAATTGATAGTGGAGTGCCTATTGTTTTGTATTTCCTATAGTCTACTATTGTTGCGACACGAGAACAATTAATTAACGCTTTACTTTGTCAAATGGGAAGTGTCTAGATCAGAAAGGACTGAAGGTAACACATGGACATGTCGTGAATCAATGAAACTACCTTGCACATATCTTAGTAATTGATAAAAAATCCATGTGTTAGGTTTTCAGGCCAAAAATTAAGTGATGCTAATACTTTTAAAATGGCGCAGCCTCGGGTATATTTTCCGTGATATATTGCCAAGTATTTCCCAGTGTTGTTGTATTGCATAACTCTAAACTTTAAAACTTTTGCAAGGACATAATCATTCAAATTTAATTATGTATAGTGTTCAAGGGACGCCGTACTTTATTGTAAGTAGAAATAGTTAATAAATTATAATCTGGCGGGAACGGCACATTGTGTCGCACGAGGACAGTTAGGTACCAAATCACCGGAAAATATTTATTTCAAGCATAGCGCGGCGTTTTTTCAACTTTTCGCACCTTATACATTCTCCTTGTGAACTCTGAATGTCCTTAAATATTTGTCGCATACATTTCAAGTATTCCATAGAAATTCTTTAGGTGATTCGCTTCCTTAATTATATATCAATGAGCATTGATTGAAATTCCAGTGTGTTTTGGAGAGACAAACGGCAAAACGGGACCCGTAATTCTTGATCCACGGCAGCTAGAGGACAACAATCGTTTGCATATGTGGTTAAGTGAGAAATCATCTAGAACGACCGAGCTGACCAAAACGCGTCTTGATTTGCGAATCGAGAAAACTCGATTAGAGTAATTGCGTTCACAAATGCAAGGTTCAGATAACCTTTTTAGTTAAGAATACAAAGGCAGTTGTGAGTTGTGCCGACACGACGAACTCCAGCCGCGAATCAATCGAAGCCATTTCCTCTTGGGAAATTGCGGTAATGTACATCATAGTTAGCTTTATGTGGAACAGCTAACGCCGTCGTGTTTGTGTTTGGAGGAGTTTAACTAGTGTACAGAAAGAAATCTAAGTAATCTCCAACGTAAACATTGCACTTGACAAAAGACTCAGATATGTTATTACGCTCGTCGCAAAGAGTTGACAAGCAAGTATAAAACATGCGGTGTTAATTATTCAATTCACGCAGAAGGCCAAGGGCCGAGGGAACAGACACGCAGTCTGTTCAAAAGGAGCAGCAGCAACAACAACAGCACGCTGCAGGACAGAGGTACAAAAATATCGTCAGGAAATCTTAATGTTTCTTAAGATGTTTTTCCACGTGTTGGTATTAATAGCTATCATAGCGTTACACAATCGTTGACAACGATCTTTTGCGACCCATTATACGCTGGAGTTTATCCCTTCCTTGGAAAACTCCGCACAGTTCCAGCAACTTGTCTCGTTATTGTATGTGTGCACTGTTCTTAACAATGCACCGCCTCTATGACAACCTTGACATTCAGTGTTTGGCTAACAAGCAATACGAAGTAGTAAAATAAACGTATAATATGAAGATCGCGAGCCCGTTGACAGGCAGACAGCTTAGGCCGAGCGGAATCCTTAAAGCACCGTTTATTCCAATAAAATGCCAGACGTGTATTGTAATAATAACATAATGACGTACTTGCAAGTCAAACATGCTATAACCTACACAAGTGCGGGTAAAATAAGATATTTCTTACCATCTCTCACACCACTTGCAGTTTTCGGCAGCATTCTTATGGCATCTTTACAGTACCATCGATGATGGAACGTTAACCTCATGCACTCAGAGATAGCGAGCCGAGCGGCCTCGGTAACGTACTTCATAAACTTCGGTCGCCTCTTGCACATCTTCAATTGCCTTTTGTCAAACACCTTGTTCTTCTCATTAAACTGAGCATTAATGGAAGAACAGTTAAAATGCTTCCATTCTCGTAAAGTGGTCGGCTTCTCGGCGATTTTCTTGATAGCCCTTGAAAGATTTAAGTAACATTGTTAGAGCTAAACGTTCGCAGATATTAGCTGAGTGGATATGGGATTACTGAAGACAAATTTACGACACAAAAGGTCAAGAGCCTAGCTAACAACGTTTTTCCTAAACAAACACTCTTGCATACACTTACAACCAACGGATTGGCTGAACTCCTGGTAAGATGAAATAAATGGCGAGTAAAACAGATTGAAACGTCAACAAATACATCCGCATGTTTCCTTATATCGTAAACCCAAACACTGTGTGTGTAAAGAATCCGTGAGCGTGGTTTGGAGCCAAAGCAGTTGTGATCCGCAATCCACCTGCGTCGTTGAGAATTGTTGCAAGGTTGGCAAGAGAGGCAGCTTTAAATGCCAGTTCCGTAGCGCGCAACGTAGAGTACTCACAGGGAGAGCTGTCACGCAAGACGACCTCAGAAGGAATAAGAGCGAGGCTCGGCCTTCCTATCGTCATCGAGGGTTAAACAAATTAATTAAAAGTATTTGCGACATCTGCCGGAAACCTCTGTGATATCACTATTCACCGGGGGATGAACCCACATTGAACCGCGTTGAATCCGTTGTGGATCATACGCACCTTCCACGAGATACTTGTACATATCAAGGATTAATCATTCTTCACCTTCCAAGTTTAAGTATTACTCGAATGTTGTTAAGGCACGCTATACATTTATAGCTAGGTACCGTATGTTGGCTAGTATTTCTGTTTTACACCAGCTGATTATGAATAGCAGGAACATCACGGGAAAACAAAAAGCAATTGTGTAGAAGGGGAAGCAATGCCCAGTTGCTCTAGTGAAAGCAACCATTCAACCCTGAGGTGTCACAAGCGGCTAAAATGATCGAGCTGTTGCCAAACTCAGCGCATGGCGAACGTGTAATTTCCTTCTTTAGAAATTCCAAGCATTGCCCTAATCTGGGAGGGTCTATAGGCAATCTAAGATAACATTAATTGTAATTTTATAGAGCTTTCATCTGCTCATATATGCTGTAATCAAAACCGTACGTCGGTTACTCTTACTGGGGGAACCTTACGTCGCATGACAGGCGAATGCCACCAAGACAAGTCGTTTGGCGGTTTCTCATGTGAAAGGGTTATCGTTGGTGTTGGTTTAACGTTACAGCCCACCCTATAGCTACAGGAATACCTGTCAACTAACACGATCTAAGGAAGTAATTATCACATTGAACAAATCACCGAATCCCGACAAATTTCATACAGTTTCTGTCAGAAAGCACGCTATTCACACTGTCTGATTTCTTCACGTCCCACAGCGAAAGGTAAACAAACGTTGATTAAATAGGTTTTTCGTAAAGGCAGGGCTTACTGTATGAACTTGAGCAAAACAGTTTGTGCGCATGGGAGACAACCACAGGACTTATGGTAAATGATTTACACAAACACAAAGTAAATGAACAACGCCGTCTTGTAAATTTGGGAGGTCTGTTTTCTCTATTGTTTAATCATCACCATTGTTAGAGCAAGGGGGAGGGAGAATTTTCCTGCTGAGGGGATTAATTGACACGACTGAGCGCAGAAGCTATGCAAAAGATTTTTCGATAGAACAGAATTAGAGGCTTATATGTGACCAACCAGCTCTAGAATTACACGACATAGGCCAAGTGTGTTAGCGGTAGCAGGACTTGTGGCAGTACGGCGAAGTTCTCTGTAACTAAAGCATTTATCATCAAGGATTTTCAATTGTTGGCGACCAAGACATCAAAAGATTCCGGTTAATGATGATGCAGTTTATATAGTCTTCTTCAAAAAAAGTGCAAGAGCGTACGTGTTGAGCAATATAGCTATTTTAACCTATGTGCAGAACCTGTATGACTTACGTAAACATGTACACAGCAGTGGAAAGTGTGATCGCGCATTTCTGTATCAAGAACCAGGCTATCGCTTGTTTTCCCATCCATATACCGGAAATTATTGGACCACAATGTTATTGTGATCTATCGGCACATTATTTCTTTCAAAGGTGACCACGCAGTATTTGCTTTCAATTCAAAGGCCACTTTCAACCGTCAACACCACCCACACCATTATGAACTCGTTTCACGATCCATTCTCGCAATTTTCATCCTTTTCACATGGGATAATCATATATCCCCGGCGCAATTGCCAGTAATTTCACTGTATGTCCGATAATTTCTCGTCGTTTTATTTTGGCCAACAGCCCAACACTATCGCAGCCTCTCCCGTCGATCGAGGGAAAGCCGTTCGATTCTCGATAGTTTAGCCTTCAATACCCTGAAGTCTCATGCCTGACGAAGAATTTTGATTTTCAAAGAAATTCAGAGTTATTGATCCTAGCACTGCATGGGTTTGTGAATACAGTATCCATAGATATCAGAAATGGGCGATGTGCTGTGACAATGAGATGAAATTAACCAAAATAATATGGTAATTTTTAGAAATACTGGAAGGCTCAGCAAATTTTGTCGTCTTGACTTCCAATGAGAATAGGTGTAAAATTCATTTACGTCATTTATTCTGATATTAGGTTTTCAGGCAGCGGAAGATAAAAGCACTTTAATTTTGTTGATAGATCCTTTGCCAATATTTATTTTGGCTTGATCCTTTTCCTCAAAAAGCACGTATCGTGTTTACAGTTTGTTCAAATACTATTAAGAGTCAAGACGTCTTAACAAAAACATTATTAAGTATGTTATGAATTTATTCCCCACGTGAGATGCATGTCTGGATATGGACCATGTCCTGAGACATGATAAACGAACTCAATATATTATCCTATTTAGACAATTGTTATTCCTGGAAATGCATACATATGTTCACTGTATCTTTCAAGTCACAGCCATTGTGTCTTTGTACCAAGTTTGTACATACACGAGGTGCATTGTGTAGCGTATAATCTGCATTGATAAGCTAGGACAGTCGTAAATAAGGAATTTTAATTGAATAAAACCGTAATGAAGCCAACCTTCCCATTTTTCAATACTGGACTGACTGTGGTAATATACCCAAACAAGCCATCCTATCCAGTATCGGTTCAAATTGGTGAGTGCCTACATTGAAGAGAGGTAGAAGGGGACGGAACATGGTTTCTACGAATGTTCCAACAACAGCCTGGGGCAAATAATGTTAGAAAAACAGATTGGGCTAAATGGAAGTTAAATCCAGCTATAAACACAAAAAATGTTGAATTTGATTTCCAATACATATATGACTGTCGTTACCTTAAAAGTATTCTAGCTGTACTCTTCTTTTCGCAAATAGATTTGTTTTCATTGACTGTTTATGTCCTGTCATAACTTTCGCACTTTATGTTATTCAATTTATTCTACAGGAGTGTACGCTATGAAAATAATAATCTGCAATGCTATTTGCCGCATACTTGTTATTGTTTGGTGATTTCAAATAAAATCTGCAACACAAACAATTTAGCTTGCTAGTATTTGAACTACTTCCTTAATTATTTTCAAGCCTCGAGGCTTTAATGTATTCAGGAATACAGTAGCTTGAGTCTACGAAATGTCAAATACCTAAGGATTATATGTTCGACGCATCATCATACTTATAATTAACTCCAGCTAAAAACGTTAGTGAAAATTAATTTACGTATTCCGCCTAACACTCCCTTTGAAGGTGAGGATAGTTTTATTTTTACCTGTCGTGAGTGCCGACTCATGATAATTTCGATGCGTCTGAATAGGAAGGAAGACACTCCACAGCTGCGGCACGTAACACACTGAATTTCCGGTTTAAAAGCTGGTGATCTTTTATGCAGACTAACCACTGTAATGTTTTACATCATTATTTGGCGTCTGATGATTTTGCTTCTGGACTCTAACAGGTTATTAACGAATTCCTAACTTTTAAAACATTTTCAAGTGTTTTTTGAGGGCACGGGATGTCCTGGAATTTAATAAAGATCATGTATCTTAAATCAGTACTACGATTTAGATGATAAAGAGAACAAATATATAACGGTGGGGCCATTTAGAGTAACATATAAACAATATAGCACATGTACTATAAGGAAAAATCCATCTTAATTTATTGCTTGCAATGCGTAAGCATAGCAATCTATACATTCGTCTTTCTTTTTTTAATCGTGTTCCAGGCAGCAGTCTTTCGTGCGGCGCATAAATTATGGCAAATTATTACATAACTAATTCAATCCCGAATCACACGCCATTAATTAACGGAGTTTTCCGAAAGTTACTTCAAAACCAAAACACATAGTCACTACTCATCAGTATGATAAACAGTTAATTAATTCAGTATATATAACCGTTACTATTCGCTTAAATTGTTGGAAACATTAGCAAATCGGGGCGTAGTATTAAACGCATGTGTGGCAGGAGTTTGTCACAGCCTCTGAATACAGCGGTATCACCTCACTACAGTTGGTAAATGTGAGTAGTCAAAAAGTAAAAAGCAGCGGCTTCGCACCTAGTTAGCTGCAGTAATATCTTCATTACATTTGGATAGAGGCGGAATACTCGGTCAGAATACAGCGGTTTCAGATATGACAAAAAGCATTGAAAATCAAATCTGCTTTGCAAGATATAGTAGGCGCCAGCATAATCTCGTTATTAGTATTATGTTGCATGAATTAAATACATGTAGTTTATATTTTGTACAGCACTACCTACTCCTTGCGATTAATTAACGGTGTTTTCTACGTGTAGGTTTAATAATCATCGTCAATTATATCAATTAAACTTCCACCAAGTTTTGTTTACCAACTTCTGGTAGATAATTGTTTACTCCAGTCCCGTGTCAACAGCTTAACAGCGTAATGCAAAACCACCTATATAGCTAGGGAATGCAACTCTCCACCAAGACATTACGGGGTATCAAGTAAAGCAAAATTATTAGGAGCAGCCTGCTATACTGATAACCAGCGTTTAGACAAACCCGTTTTGCTTGACTGATTCCTTATCCCCGCCTAATTTTATTTGTTTGTGTAGACCGGGTCCCGGGAAGATTTTTTTGTTCATCAATTCAACTTCTTGTTAGTGGTGAGATTAATTTCGTGGATTAACAATAATTCCAACAGGGTAAAATTGGGTAACGGGGTAAGAACGTGTCTCCAACTTTTTAACACTTTGAATACAAATTAGATATTTACTCGTGTCCAGGTCGTTCGCGACTGTATAAAATACCTTTTGTCTTTTTGCTCCATCCAGCCTAGTATGAGATCAGTGATAATATGTAATGGCTAAACACTAAACATGGGCAAGTGAATTATGTTGTTCTCTAAAGAGAGCATCCACACAAAACCAAAAGAAGGGGTGCAATTTTTCCCAGGTGGGTGGGGTGTGTTCAAAAATTATTTGGTACTGATTGACGTATTTCCGCTGGGATCTTAGGGCAGCTATATCTCTGGGCACGAGTTAACGCCAAGCGGCGTCTTGTTTGTATCGAATTAAGCCTAACACATATAATTGCTCAAATTATTTGGGGCATTGTAAAACAAAAGACATATTTAACTGTCAGGGACCCTGATTCACAGACCCTTGTCGGATTGTTGCTCAGTTAGCTTCACTATTCTGTATTACGAATTACTCATGTAGCCACAAAGCTTTAACATTGTAAGCTTACGCCTAGTTAGGCGTCTTGTTTTATTATTTCTTGATTTCGCTACACCATATAGTGTGGTGAATTACCTGCTTCTGCTGCACTATTACTTTCAAATACACAAACTATCACTGTAGATCTGAACTTTTTTTATTTGCAAAAAAAACATGTTTTAGAAGATAGAAGAAAAAATTTGGATCTACAGAATTTTTTAAAAATTGTCCTAAATATTTAAAACATGATTAGAAAACGTTTCAGAAAATAAAAAATGGGGGTCACCGGACATATTGGAGAAATGAACGCGATTAACCTGTAATTGGCGGCCATTTTGAAACACCATTGTTACCATAGCAACAGTTGCTAAAGGTAATTAAAACACAGTTTCTAATTCCTAAGATGCTTGACAATAAGTTAAATGTTATTTTGACCATCCTCTGTGAAAATCCATTTCTGAATACTGCTTATGAAACCTACAGCCAACAACTTTCTTGCAACTATAGGGAGCCACCTTAATTCGAGTTATTTTTAACTCTATCGCACCCTACTGACATACGGTATAACCCAGGAGGTCTTCGTGTTTTAGCCAAGTCAAACAGAATATAAGATACGTTCTTGACTTCGTCTGTTGCTCTTGGCGGAATTTTTCCACGGATCAAAATTTCACGTGAAATTTCGTTTAAACCATGCACTAGTAGTTCATCGATACAAATTCTCATATGTCGCTCACGAACGAATTGCGTGCTGAAGACATGATTCTCCCTGGTTCAGACGAACGTTGAGCGAAATACCGTCATTTGTTGCGAGGCACCGGTGCATCACTGTATTCTACCACATTTCATTGACGTCACTTCGAGTTTTTATGAGATGCGCGCGTGCATCGCCGATCAGTATAAATTGTGCATGTCGTTGTGCGTGGTGGGAGGACTTTGGAATGGATCGCCGTTCAATTTGGGCAAGAAAATCCGTAAAGGTAGAATTATTGTATAATTTCTTTATTGTGGGTTTTTATTTACTGTGTTCATGATTTTCTCCTATTTATAGTTATACCATTATTCGATAAGGCAGTAGTTAACAATTTTAAGTATTCCATGTGCTACTATTATTCTATTGTTAGCACACATCTGGGAAATCGTTTGAGTAAATTCGAAGGAAACGGCCGCATCGGACATATACTGTTGTAACTATAGAGATTACCTCGCTGTTACGATTTGAGTTTTCAGTCATATAAATACGATTACCATACCATTCAGTGACAAAACATTGTGAAACCTCAAAGAATATCATATCATGATAAGACCTTGTACAATAAAAAATAATTGTTTGTTGTCGATACTAAATAAATTACCGGTTGTTGCATAGCCACGCACCATCCTCGGCTATGCGCTAATGTACAACTCCAACATATTGTCTAATTGTTAAATACTTGAAAAGTCGCGCAGAAAACTCCGAATTGGTGACGAATACACCAGGTTCATGATCTCGCTGCTCGTTAGCAGTTATATAATCAGTGGCACAGCCAGCCTGACGATTTAGTCCTGCTATGCAAATTATCTTGTATTCAGAAACCGTAAATTAAAAACAATATATTCAGTACCACATTCAAATGATGTCACTTCGGGTTACCATGAGATGCACTCGTGCGCGATCGCCGATCAGTATAGCTACTAGTTGTGTCGCCGTGGTGGGAGGACTTTGGAATGGATTGCTGTCAGTATAAAGTGGAGAACAAAATCCGTAAAGGTAGAATTATTTTTTACGATCTTACTCTGTACGCATACTCTGCAAAGCTGTATACAGGGCCGTCCCGACCGGGTGTGTGTGAGCGGGGGGGGTCACAGAAAATTACCAGATCAGCTCATTTTGATCTATATGGTCTGTAAATATATAAAGCCAACGTTTTATCAACGTTTAATTCATTTGATCATGTTATTCCAATTAAACATTATATAAAAGAGTTGCTATATGCTAGGTTTGCTTGTTTACCTTTGGAAAATATTTTCAGGTATAACGTGCTAACGGGTAAAAAATCAGGTATTTCAATCCGTTTCACACCCCCCCCCCCCAAACAATCAGCGCTCGGGACGGCCCTGGGGGTATATTTCGAAATATACGGAAATAAATGAGTAACGGAAATAAATACTGCTGCCGTATTCTGGTAGTATACACTGCAAATCTTGGGATTACAGGAGACATCTTAGTTGAAACATCCAACGATCATGATATTGATATTGATATAGTTAGTTCATCAGCACATATCTAGATTCTGGATTGTGCGGCCGATTGGACTAATGCAAATAATCCTATACTTTACCTTCTTCATTTGATTGCAGTAGAGGAACGGTTATTTATGGGACGCGCATAGAATCTTGCACGACTAAATAAAGTATTTATTTTACAGCTATTAGATAAGGGACGGTGCGGAACTTTAGCTAGCATTCTGATAAAAACTTAATTTCCTATTTCCTTAGCCTAAAATTTCCGCAATTTTATTGAGAACATTTATTCTGATACGAGAAATCTCTAATTGGAAGTATAAACTGAGTATATCCTTGTTTACTAAGGTCTAAGCTAGAGCTTATATGTTATAGTGAGACATTGTTATCATATTTTCAACAACCTGTTTCATCATTCATCATGATCTTGCATTTTGCGATTTTTATATCATAATACCAACCAATATGTAACTCTAAGATAAGTTTGTAAAACTACTGTGTACAATTTTACTAATTTATTGGTTGAGTGTGTGTTTTAGTTCTTAGGTGTTACAAATTAACAATATGACGTATTAGTATAACAAATTGTTTCTGCTATTAATTTTTTAATAAAATTGTAAACACACTCTACTAAGATTACCGACCTATAACTACTCCAGTTAAATCACAAGTTGAGTCTGTTTTTCTAATAAGATGTGTTATGCATTGTAGATTTGAGATTTTGTGGAGTCCACAATAGGCTTTAAAGTGAAAATTAAATTACATTGGCAATGAATTTTTTTAAGGAACAAAATGAAAGAACTCATAAAACTGTTTAATAACTTCTCTTACAGTGTTGACATATCTCGTTCAAAATCCGGTAAATTAAGTTGACGCCCGCCATTTCGAACTGATTTTTAACCTCATTAATTTCTTAACAGAACAGAAACGAAATGGTTGAAGTTTTAAGAAGTTAATTTTAAAGGTCATTGGGAATATATCACATCATTGTCTCAAGAACCCGATGAACAATTTATACAATAGTGTACAGATTGTTTCAATTTCCCTTAGTTGTCAAGATATTCCATTTCAAAGTTGACAAAAACTGTATAAGCTCCGCCATCTTGGAAAATAATTTGGAAAAATGGAAAATATGCTTCGGTGACGTCACAACCAGTGTAACGTTAGAATTAGCTCCTGTGAGACTGTGCAAAAGAGTACGATGTGTCAGTATAACTGACATCTGACAAACAAAAAACTGATAAACTAACAGAACGTGGTATTTAAACTTTTCAGCCTAATGTGGTTTTCAAACTAAAAAATATCGCGTGACCCTGGTTGGGTCGTCACATCACTTCCGTGGATATCCAAGATGGCGGTCTTTAACCAAGTACCAACTTTGACATGCAATATCTCGAAAACCAAAAGAGATACGATAAATCTGTAAAATAAGGGTTTAACCAGCTCTGCGTGTTCTTTTATTTGATATAGACAACGAATTCTGACATAGTAAAATAAAACAGTGGGTTAACTTTTAACCCTATGTTAGCACTAACCCACCTTTGAACAACTCAGCCCAGAGGGTTATCATATCAGTGGTTATCATGCCCTAATTTCCCAACACCCTCCATAACTTCCATAATCACAAGTGCCTACAAGTGTTTCGTTTAATTTTCAATCTATAAATAATGATAATGATGTGAAATTTGCATAGCAGCACTGAATAGACGGGCTGGCTGTCATGGGTTATCATTCGATGTTTGCGTAGTTCACTGGCATTTACTCACAAATACAACACTGCCATATACATATTTGCAAGAGTCTCAAGAAGTAGCAGGATCGACAGTATACATTAAGCGAATTAGGTATGTATCATTAACACAACAGAAGAATCCTAGTTTAGCTATATAGGTCGCCGTTGCACCTTAACCGCCGTTGTGATGGACGTTAGATCGAGTCATTTACACATATAGCTTGTTTTTAATTTAAGCATGCTTAAAAACAGTTAAAACAGCCAAAAAGTTATACTTTCTTCATGCATTTTCGACCTCTTCTCAATCGGTCAGAACTTCCATGGCGACCAAATAGCAACACGGTACTATACTTGTCTGCCACATCCTCAAAATATCCGAGCTCCATGAAAGAGCACGGGTTAATAATGACAGAATAATTAACTCTCAGTGCACGCCAGGCCTTAGACAGTGTAGACATGGTAAAATAATGCAGTTTTACACTGGAAATTAATTTAGAAATATATTAACTGAGCAAGTCTCAAGTACCTTAATTATACTTATTAAGTAGTATAAAGACTGGTCGTAGATGATGCATGTGGATTAATAAGTTGCGATAGCAACTACATCATGTTTTCCCTGTATTAGGTAGAGGCTGAGCTGCAAATACCAAGTGTGATGCGCGTAATGGTATACGTATCGTACAAATCCTTACATTCCTTGACAATATTGCCAGAAAATACTTTTGGGAGTATAACGGAACTGCCTGTTGTTCACGTTTTCCATTATGATACGCATGAATGTTGATGACCATCAACAACAAATGACGTACACGGCGCACAAGAGCACAACGACACGCGTTCGAGAGTGAGGATGATATAATACAACTCACAGCTCAACGTTGGGCAACCTCACATGAGCTTTTCGGCCTATTAGATGTGTGTTTTGCCAAACCTCTGACACGACACGACAAGTGCCAGTTGATAAAAACATGCCCTCATCCGCATGCATGTCGACTGCGTGCACACACAAGTCTTTGACTAATTCGTAGCCGATTTAGGGCCTATATAAGTGCAAATCCGAAGACAAGGCAGCACGAAAAACACTGGCCCTATTCCCATGTGTGAACTGGAACTTATTCCCATGTGCTACGAGTTGATCTTACAAGGAAAAGAATACCCGATAAACGTGGATGTTTCTGCAATCATGATTTGACTTACGAAAGCACACAGTTATTGAACAATGTTAACGGTCATATTAACCTTCTAACAAGAGGCGGACTCAAGTTCTCTCAAAAATTGGGCATTACGATCCATTACGATACGCTTCTCTGTCAGATGAGAATTGGGGAAAAAGTGGAAAAGAGCTTTTTCGGCCCACAATTGGAACAACGATTGAAGCAGATCAGAACTGAAACAGCAAAAACAATCTCTGCAGCCAGCATTACCCTCAAGAAACGAACTTTTTTTTTGTTCAGGGAGCACCTTCTCCCTAAGGCTATTGCAGAGAAGAGGAGCCTCAAACAGCTTCCAAAGTATTCGGGGTGCCGGTCAATTCCTCAGACCAAGTCGACCCTATACAGGGAGAAAGAATCCCTTACAGTCAGAAAAGTAATAGTCATTGGGAAAAAATTACATAGGACCCTTGGGTTCTAGAATGTGTAACAGGGTACAAAATACGGTTTACCCACAACCCTTATCAATGTTTCCGTCACAAAGTGGAAGTCACATCAGAACAGCTTGCAGTAATAGACTTGGAGGTCGAGGCCTTGCATCAAAAACAAGCCATCAGCAAGGTCTCACTAAACAATAATTGCCCAAACGGTGAATTTGTAAGCAATTTGTTTACAGTCACCCCTGAAAAAGGTGGTGGGCGCCTGGCAGTCATCAACTTAAAAATATTAAAACATTTTATAGAATACTACCACTTCAAAATGGAGGGAATACCTATGTTGAAAGATCTGGTAAAGCAAGGGGACTTCTTCACCAAAATAGATTTAAGAGACGCATTTGGTCACCTCACCAAAAACTCTTACGTTCTTACGTTTAGAATGGAAAAACAACTTATGGGAATTTAAATGTCTTCCCTTCAGACTGGTTTCCTCCAGAACCTTCACAAAGTTGCTGAAACTAGTTGTCGGTCATTTACGCAAATTTGCAACCAGATTGATCATCTACTTAGACGATCTTCTCATGATGGCAGAGACAAAGGATTTCCGTCGAAAATCCTCAAACACGGTAGTCAATTTTTTGACATCTCTAGGTTTTGTGATCAACAAAGAGAAACCACTGGTGTTCGAACCCACCCAAGGGATAGAGTTTCTGGGGTTTCGAAAAAACTCTGTATCCGTGACTCTTTCTCTTCCTTCAGAGAAAATTTGGTCTATCAGAAAGGATTGCCAGCCTCTGCAGGATAACCCGACTGTAGAAGTCAGAGTTCTGTCCCGACTATTGGTAAAAAGTTTCCATCCAAGCTGTCTTCTCTGCCCCACCTCACCACCGATCCCTGCAAAAAGTAAAAAACCTAGCTCCAAAACAAAACCCCAGCTACAAGACTCTTATAACTTTGGGCCAGGTAGCTCAACAAGAGCTTGTCTGGTGGAGAGTCCACCTATATAGCTGCATGGAACGCTAATCTCATTTCAAACAGTCAGACAGCTTCATCATAGAAACAGATGCATCAACTCTTTGCTATATAGGGTGCCAGTGCAATGGGGCTCGAACGAGGGAGCTGTGGTCCGACCAAGAAGGACTGTCCCACATCAATTACCTGGAATTAATGGCTGGAGGGTTTGCAATTAAATCGTTTTGCAAAACCAGCTAGGGCTTCCATCCAGATAAAACTATTAATGGACTCACAATAAAACAGCCATAGCATATATAAACAAAATGGGGGAGGCATCTCCAGTTCTTGCCAGCTTAGTATACGAAATTTGGCAGTGGTGCCTAGCAAGACAAATTTGTCTCAGCCCAGCACATCCCAGGGATCCAGAATGTGGCAGCCGACTAGGAATCCAGGGTGGGCAGAGATTCCTGAGACTGAATGTTAGATCCTCATGTTTTCTTTCAACTAAGCATACTGTGGGGCCCTCTTACAGTCAATTTGTTTGCAACCCGTCTCACAAAGCAACTTTCTCGATTTATGAGTTGGAGACCAGGTCCTGGGGCAGAAGCAACAGATGCCTTGGATTAGTCACAAAAAATACCATGTATTCCCCCCTTTCAACTTGGTAGGAGGATGCCTAGCTCAGGTAAGATATCAGTAAATAGAGGAGCTGTGTATAGTCACTCCAGTGTGGAAGACGCAGGCTTGGCACCCCTTCCTCTAATAAATGAGAGTGGATCACCCACGTCTCCTTCCCTTGCATCCAAGTCTTCTAACGAAAGGTGAGATGCAACACCCTCTATCTCACCTACAACTAGTAGGTTGGCTTTTTTCCGCCAACGTTTCCCGACAATGGGACTTTCAGTCAAAGCTGAAAACCTATAATTGTCGGCATAGCGAAAGCAAGCTACTATCGCTCATGAGTTATCCTGGTGAAAGTGGTGTAGCTGGTGTGATCATCAACAACTTAATCCAGTTCATACCTCTATCCAGCACGTAGTAAACTTCTTGGCTTACCTCTTTGGAACTGGAAAAGAGCATAGAAATATTAATATTTATGGATCAGCACTATCTTCAACCCTTCCAAAACAAGTTTGGGTTAATATTGCCGCTAACACCCTGTGGTATGCTAAATGTTAAAATGCATTTACCAACAGAAACCCCAATTCCCAAGATATTCCGCTACTTGGGATGTGTCAACAGTCCTAAAATATAATACGTCCTTGGGGGCAAATGAGGAGTAATTAACATTAATAAAGGAAATCTCAGTAAAGCTGGCACTTCTCTTTACACCAACATTTGCAGAGCGGAGTTCAGAGTTAATGGCTCATGACATGTGAGCTGTTTAAAAAACTCCTTCCTGAATGGGTAAAATTTCACCTTCAAGACCTTACAATATCCAGTAGAGTTGGTAAAGGTCTAAAAGTATACTTCGATGCTAGTTTTCCGTGTGACAAAGTAAGAGTCTCTGTCTTTGTGAATACCCGAATATCTCACTTACATACTAAAGACTTACAGTATCTAGCTCAGCCAAACAAACTTTTCCTTGCGCTGGTAAAGCCAAAAAAAACCCTATCCAAGCAGCTACCTTAATTAGCACATTGGAAAAAAGATTTGTTGTATGCAGCTGGGTTGAATTCCAACATATTTAAAGCTCATTCTACAAGGGGGGCAGCCTCTTCTGCTGCAGCTAGGTCAGTATTGTGTGTAGAAGACATAGTAAAGATAGCAAACTGTACAAACGTCAGTACGTTCAAATGTTTCGATTATAAACCAGCTCATAATCAATTTTTGGCAGAACGGGTCTTGGTGTGATGACTACATTGAACTAGTATTGCTAAATTGGGGCGAAATTTATGAAATGCAATTTCAGATTATGCCAGACCCATAGGGTTGCAGTATAAGATGAATGGCCGGTTCCCTTTTTGAGTTATGCCTGCAAGGCATGCTGGTAATTGTATGCAACGCGCGGGAATTTACATACATAATTAGTTTTTTCTATGGAAGCCATACTGATTTTCCCGCGCGTTGC
>JAOTOK010037855.1:0-20940 GCA_025770025.1 Virgularia gustaviana
AGTGATTTCTAGCGTGACGCTCGCAATGCATTCTGGTCAAATGTACATGCCGCCATCTTTTTTATTACGGTGGATTGAAAAGTATGCCCCATACCTACAGTTTTTGTAACAATCCAAGCAACTACGGACTAATTTACCCATAGACTAAGAATAGAAACAATAAAATGCTGGAATAATTATGTTGTTTTAAGGTGCCATGGTTATGTTATTTCGATATTAAGCCTATTAAGTTATATCCGCTCTGATGACAAAAGGTTACAATGCTTGCAAACTATTTTGGTGCAATTAGAAGTTGTTTAAGTCCAATGTGTTTTCTGCCGTCCAAATTAATGCAGGCACCACGTTTGACAGATCAAAATAAACTGTTGGTCTAAGTAGACTACTTTAAGCTACTTAATAGTTTAAATTAATGGATTATAAACTGTGATCATGATTATGATGGAGATTTTATATAAGTGTGTTTTGAGTGCGATGGAGACACGTGGGAATATATTATTAATGATATTAAAGCGATTAATCGTGACAGTTAATTCAATATAATATAAGAACGCTCAGATTGTGACAGATGAAACATAAACATACACACTTGGACCATTTTTCAAGCTCATCCCTTGTAACAATACCTGAAGAGTTACACAAAATTACCGTAATGACGTCCCACTTGAGAAGTGACGAGCATGCACTACATGAAGCAAGTATAACAGGTAATATCGCTAACTGAATTTTCAACACAAAAATTACATCACTCTTACCCGCAATGAAAATTGCTAAAGCTCTACTACCCAAGATGTTTTTTGCGTTTGCTAGAGACTAAAAATTATAAAAAAATATTGAACAGTGAGACTAAGAAGTGATAAGTAATGATTGATACGTTAGCATTTGGTAAGAGATACCAGGTCTTCTCTCACAAATCTTCAGTCCAAGTAACAGGATATATGTTACACATCTGCTAGTCATCTGATTTCGTGAAGATGAGCCCTTTAGGTAGGTAATTAAATTTACTAAAGGTATAAAGAAATACACGAATAAAATCTAGAAGACGTCATATATTTGACCATATACCTATGCACTCCTAAATAGTAAGAATTTGAAATTTACTTCAGATAGAAGTGCATGGAAATCTAACTAACATGCATCGTCACATTCTTTCTTATATTGCCCGCGGATTGTAGCTATATATCAAAGCACAGAGCTGTTTTTATCATTAAATTTTTCAGATAACGGGATGTAGTTTAAAATTTTACCAAGTCCGAAGTTCATTATGACCACAATGGTCTATGACAATCGCAACTAATAATTACATCGCTATCATCCTTTGGATAAAAAATAGCTAGCTGATTATTGTTGTCTTTCTTACTCTCTTCTTCTTAGTTAAAGCTATTTAATTCATGAATGTATGGTTTTATGAGCCAGTCTATTTCAGTGTTGTTCTTATTCACATAAATACCTAAGAAACTCCTAAAATACGAAAAATATTATTAATAAATGGTGAAAACTGAAATGACGTCATTGTCACTATGATAACATGCTGTATTGCGTGCCAAACTATTAAATAGCTAAGACATCACCAACCGATCGTAACCTAATGGTTACAAAACTTGTTGATGGTATATAAGAGCGCTATACCATTACTGGATGAGCGGATAAAATAGTTTATTTATCGCAGGTTTGCTGAGCTACTCCAAGTTCGAAACTCGAAGTAGCTTAGCAAACCTGCGAATAAATTATATCTTAACATAGCTAATAGGATGTCGTAACTCCGGGGTTTTTTCGCCTTGTGAATATTAATATTTAGGTATTGAAAGAAAATCGATCAACGTTGACATGTTCCGAAATGAAAATGCGTCTCGACATCGTACAAATGCTTACGAAAATGGCATGCTTGTTGTACGCCGAGGGGGACGATTGCTGATTGGGATGACGTATGCAGGCATAAAGCCATTTGAAATTCAGAGATCTGTTCTTCGTTTTAATATTGGTAAGATAATATACTTTGTACTTCATTAGGTGATTGTGGCATCATAAGGCTGATTTCCGGCCACTTGCTATTTTTATCGCGCGATCTCATTTTTGGGATCGATTTCTCTTGTCTCGTGGTATGTGAACCAGAACGGATTTGGTTCATTTCTCATGAGACAAAAGAAAGCGATCGCAAAAAGTAGATCGCGCGATAAAAATAGCAAGTGGAAATCAGCCTATAGTTTATAACACAGTATCAAGGGGATTTCCTGGATATTAGGAACTTGCTGGTAAAAAAGGCGAACTCGGCCCAGTGACGTGATGCTAAGACGTATCCAGCGAGCAAACGTTTCGAATTTTGAGGCATCAAAATGGTCTCTGGTAACGTTTGAAAACGAATTTTAGATATATAATTAGGTATTTTCACGCATATATTATATGATTCTGCCTGGGTTTTATCTTTTCTTGATTTCTGTGGGTGACTTGCATATAGTCCCTCCTTAATTGTTCCAATCTATTGTTTTCACCACTCGAAAATAAAATCCATGGCTTCGCGCCGTCGTGTGGTATTCTCTATGTATTTATTTATTTCGTATTATGTCGTTGGAGAGTTTTAACAAGTTGGAAGCAGATGATTGTGATTGACTATCAATTGACGCAATTAATTATATTATGTTGACTAATTTCACGCAAAGTATGGGGTTGTTAAGTTATTGGGGCAGACAAGCAGACAGTCTTGTACTCGCCATTTCAGAATGCTATTGTTTTCACTCTGCAAACGGGGCAACAAATTAAACACCGGGATAGCAGAGAAAGCATTCGTCATGCAGGGTTTTCCAACTTGTAGGATAATAAGAAATGTATTATTTGGTATTTTTGACTCCCCAAACTCAAGGAGACCCGTGATATCACAACAAAAATATCGTGGCCCAACGTTTCGACACGCGCTATCCGGAAACATTTCAATCCATTTTTATTTTTTACTACAAGCGTACCCTTAATATTTTAGAACCAAAACCCGCAGGCTTATATAACGTTGTGAAATACTGTCGTGTTGAGAAAAAGATTGATGAATCAAAGTGGTGCATGGTGATTGCTCATAAGGATGCAGAGAAGAAAAATATCATTTTTGAAATAAATATCCCGGTGCATGTGGCAATTGGAAGGTAACAGTTTAATTAAAAGTATTCGTTTTTAAGTATCCCATTTTGCTTTTGATTCGTGTTTGTTAGGTATTCATTTGAGAAAGTTTGTTGGTTAAGGCGAGGATATTCATTTGAGAAAGTATGTAGGTTAGAGCCAGGGTATTCATTTGGGAAAGTACGTTGATTATGGCCAGGGTATTCATTTGGGAAAGGGTTAGTGTTAGGTTTGGTTTAGGTTTTGGTAACGTATATATTGGTTAGTACCATGTAAATATTTCTTTTATCACGTCGTTATTTTATTCACGTATTAATTGCAAATGGTGATTTTTCAAAGTGATGAAAGGAACTACCAATAAGCTTCGTACTTGTTTATCATTTTTATAGTTATGAGTTCCGACAATAATCCACCAAATATCTTATTAATTGGGTTTTATTACAGATATTCAGCAGATGTTATAATCCCTTTGATTTCCACTGAGCCACTCAAGCAATTTGAAATAATTATTCTTTTTAACCCTTGGAATAAAGGTATGATAATTGTAGCAAATGAATTCCGAGATCAAGCGAGTAATTACAGGACGGAAAAAGACTGGGAAGTGGTTATATGAAGTACTTGGCCTCTCTATCGTCTCTGAATAGAGTATCTCCATATCCCATTGTATGGAAACAATCTCACTGAGTAAGAAACTGAAGGAATCGATGTTGACGATGTTGAATACGGCCGGGTTTTGGCTGTCTATTTATAAGTAGGTTGGCCAGACCTGCTAATCTTGAGTCAAAAATCGGTTTATTTACTTCTGAATACAGAACTGCCAAAACACTGTTTTTAGATGTTATGTAATGCAGTATTTAGTAGGTTACTGAAATAAGGTCGTTTGATAAGTGATTTAAAAAAAATTGTGTTCGTTCTGTACCAGTGTACATAGGTACTCCTTGCACTCGTTTCTTTATACACTGACGCAGAACCGACCACTCTTTTTATGAACAGGAAAGTATGGCATTTCATTGCAATTCGTTATTGCCATGATTCTCTGACTCACCCACTTATAGATGACGAAGTTTACCTTCATGAAGAGGAATTAAGGAAAGAATACGTTTTGAATGATACTGGGATTATTTATCTTGGTAATGGTGATCACGGTCCAAGTGGTATCGATTCAATGCAGTGGAATTTTGGACAGGTAATTGTATCCAGCGTAATTTAATCAAACCGAACGCTACCCAGCCAATGCTAACACAACCCAACACAACCCAACCCAACCCAACCCAACCCAACCCAACCAAACCCAATCCAATTCAATCCAATCCAATCCATCCCATTCCATTTCAACCCTTAGATAGAAAATCATTATTAAGATCCGCCAGTCCGTGCTCGAGTATTATTATTATTATTATTATTATGATTATATATTATTATAATTATATAATACTATTTCTTAGTATTAAAATCTCGTGGCAAATATTGGTTGGCTAAGCAATCAATAATCTCAAAGCAATTATCAATTTATATGTCTGACGAAAAGGCCACGCACAATTTACTAAAACTACAGGTAGTGTGTAATCTCTTTCTCTAGTTTGAACCGAATGTTCTTGGCTGTGTGCTAAGCCTTTTGGAAAAAGACGAAAATGCCAGACGAGACTATCGGAGGATGGTTTCAAGGCAAAATAACCCAGTGTACGTGGCAAGACGCCTCTCAGCTATGGTAAGATGTGGTGAACAAAACAATTGTACAGTATTAAAAATGCTATACGAAAAAGTTCATTCACAAGTATACGCGGACATTCTACGGAGATGTAAAAGATGGGGTTGATTCTACGGAGATTAGTCTTAGGGTGTAGCAATAATAAACATTTTAATAAGTAGTAGATAAACTATAAAATATGAAAAGCTATAAAATATATAACTAACACACAGTTTAGTAGATATTTTAAAATGGAATGGGAGTTGATCTATAGAGTCCAGCCATACATAATTTGCCATGCAAGGCTTTTTGATTTTCTAAAATATTGTTTATGTTTAGCTTAACAGCCCCAATGACTATGGTGTTTTGGTGGGAAACTGGTCTGGAAATTACGAAGGTGGGGAACCACCATTCAAATGGAATGGAAGCGTTGAAATCTTTAACCAGTATTTTGAAACTGGGGAATCAGTGAAATATGGTCAGTGTTGGGTGTTTTCTGGTATAATGACAACTGCATTGAGAGCTCTTGGTATACCAGCCAGAAGTGTCACTAACTATGTCAGTGCGCATGACACGGACGGGACGATGACAATCGATAAGTTTTATAATGAAGATGGCGACATCATCAAAGAACTTTCCAGAGATAGTGTATGGTACGTAATTACTACAGTGGGGTGTTTTGTGACGATGAGAAATATCGTTCGAAGAGCATTCATACGATTGTATTCTGCTAAATTGCGTGTATGCACCTTACGCCAGTCCCCATATTGGACGGTTTTAGTTTAAAATATCATCCAACATCTCATAACTGCGGAATGGTTGTACACTAACCATATTCATAAGTTTAGCTATAGTATATGTTGGTATTATTTGCCTTCACCTTGTAAGGAATGTAGTTTTGTATGCCTTGTAGGAACTTTCATTCTTGGAACGAAATATGGATAAAACGAAAGGATCTTCCTGGAGGCCGTTACGACGGTTGGCAAGTTGTTGATTCAACGCCACAAGAACAAAGTTCTCATATTTACCAAATGGGTCCAGCTCCACTAAAGGCAGTAAAGGAAGGGGAAATTTATGCTGGATTTGATACTGGATTCCTTTTTGCTGAAGTAAACGCTGACTACGTCAACTGGGTGGCCAAATTGAACGAAAATGGCGAAGATGTTGTCCAGAGTAGGTATTATTATGGGCATTTTAAGAAATAGTATGTAACCTAAGGGTCTGTATGCATTGTTCGTCTCGTCTGCATGTAAGTCCCTGTCAATCGTTCCTGATTCAAAAGAAATTCGTCGGAAAGAACAGAATATATGAATATGCACCCCACCCCTAAACGCTGCATTTTTTACAATTGGAGGTGTATACTCCTATGATTTCGCTAACGACCATGCGATCGTAATAATTTTATCTGGCCTCGATTAAGAAAAACAATTCAGATCTCTAACACATTTTTATCGATAAGATGGTGAAAGTGTGGACCACATCCCGACCTTACAATCTCTAATACACCTCTCGCGAGGTACTATACCGCTACGAAAGTTACCACATACAATATTGCAAGAATATCTATTAAGTGGATTAATTTTCTGTCATCATTTAGAAGTTGCAAACAGATACACTCGCTACGTTGGTAGATTTATCAGTACCAAAATGGTAGGGAGAGATGAAAGAGAAGACATCACCCATTTATATAAGTACCCTGAAAACTCAACTGAAGAACGAAAAGCTTTCGCGACGGCTTACGGATTTGGCAAAGGTCCGGAAAGATGGATGGGTGAATTCAATATTGAAGAAGAGGGAAGAGAATTAACAATCGGTAAAGACAATTAAACCTTTGACAGCGACCAGCAGTCTTTTACTGTGGCTAACGCCAGACGATTTTACTCGTTAACGGGGAAGGCCTCGTCTACAAAGGGTTAAAACAATAAACTTGCCCAATTTTAATTCACACATCTCAGCTTACTGAATTCCAAAAATGTAACTGTTCAGTCAAACCAAACAAATGTTTGGTATAGGAACTGCCTTGCCAGTACATCAGCATGTGGGTGAGCAGTCAGTTGTCCCCAATGCATGCATGCTATTAAATTATGTAAGGCAATGCTTCATCCGCAAGTCACGGTGTTGTTAACGACCTGTAATCTAAAGAATGTCTGTAAAACGCTTGTAACATTCTGTATATTTTTAATTGTTCATTGTTGTGTTCACATGTGAGAAAAAATTGTAAGGGTTCTCGATCTTCAGCATTAATTTAGCAATCAAATGACACGTAAGGAAAGATCCCTTTCTCATGCAATCGAGCATTTATACAAATAGGAATCTTTAGTGGAGTAATAATAAGTAGCTATATGAGAGAGGCAATGTTACGACACTGAGACTGCTCTATAATTGGAATTGGTTGTCAGTACACATTCAATGGTTATATGCATTATGCATGGTTTCAAAAGTGTGTTATTTGTTTAATAGGTCTACGAACTATGCCTAAAACACCCATTCCAAATGGGGAAAGCTTCACTTGTTTCATTGAAGTAAAGAATGTTACCCAGGATAAACTGGTGGTAAACCTGACTGCTGTTCTCAATTCTGCACTTTATACTGGAGAAGTGAAGATGCTGATTAAACGAATGAAATTTGACTGGATTATAATTGACCCAGGAAAAGGTATGTAAGTTTCACTTATTATGCCCGAGGCTTTCTATAAAATTAAAAATTTCTGTTCCTTTTTACACTATAAACATATTGTTATGTATAATTAGGGTTAATTCCGAATCTCACCAGCGTATATGATATGTGGCTAGGTTTTAAAATTCTCAAGTTATCGAATTAAAATTTTATATACTCCGTTCTCGATCAGGTGATTTTATATTTATTCTATATTGTATTTCTTACGCTTTCTTTCAAACAATTTATAATTATGGGGGGCAAAATATAGTTACAATTAAATGGAGAAAAAAAATTAGTCAGATATGACATGTTGATTAGTTAATCCATGCAGCTTTTTTTGGTTTACTAGATGAAATTCGTGAAGTATACATCAGTCCTGGAGATTATTTGGACAAGCTGTTTGATCTTAATTATTTGAAATTTGTTGTTGTGGCTAAAGTTTTGAACACAGGCAAGCATTACGTGGATGATACCACATTGCAACTGTCCAACAAAGGGTCTATCGACATTGAGGTACTTTTTCCATTTTACTCAATACATATCACATTTGCTGCCAGATCTGGCTGAACAAAGACGGTTGGGGAGGCTATGACCGCTCCACTTTTTCGTCCAAACGTGTCTAATGATTTTCGAAGTAGTTGAGTAAAATAAAATATAACTTCCAAACAAAACAGTGCTACTGGATGTACATTGGTACCTTTTGATGAGCAAGAAAAACGAAAGACAAATGCACATAAATTATCTTATTGTAGAAATTGTATAAATTCAGTAATGGGTATAGTTTTAGTCCAGTGCTAGATTTCAGAAGTTGTACGCCTATAAAACATTCATGAAGGCATGTATGGGGATCATCAGTAATTTGAACCTATAAATGATGACAGGGGGGTTTTAATCAGTTTAGATAAATTAAACAAAAAAATCTTGACTAACATCGATGCTCGCATTTTTTCAGTTATATCAGCAGAAACTCCCTCCAATCTTTCAGTATAGAATATAAATGTATAGTGTAGAAGATGTATAGAATAATAAAATGGCCCAATTTCATGTGCATAATATTTACTTTGCGAATATTCTAAAGTAGAACAAATTCAAAAGTTCATCCTCCAGTGCGTGATCTCTACCCTTTGGCTGTCGAACTTGTTACGATCTCCTTGTCTTAATAGTTTAGGAATCAACTGAATGTATTACATATGTTGTACGAAGGCGTGTGTTCTCATATGACACTCCTTTTCCCTTAGTTATACTTACTTTGTACCCAAAATAGAATATTTTATTATTCTATACACGAATCTCAAGAAGATTGAATTTCTGGCCATAGGCTCACTGCCCAAATTTCTCTCTCGAAGTTGCTTATGAACGTGACTCATTTATTTATATTTACGTTTAAGTTTATGGAATCCCCACTGAAAGTTGGCAAGAGGTCCTGGGTAGCAGTATCTTTTACGAATACCCTACCTATTCCATTATCGGGTATAGCATTCACCATGCAAGGAGCAGGACTGGCGAAACCACAGAGAAGATATTCCAGGTAGGCAAAAACAGTCATTAAAACTGCCTTATTTGGCTTGGAAACTGTTAAATAAAAGCCCTCAATAGCGCTGTTGCAACCGTGCTGTCCAAGTCTGTTAAATCAATAATGATTCAATGAATAGCATTGTTAGAACGGCACTGTTCATTCAACAGTCCTGTTCATGCATGTTAAAAACTGTCTAGGGTCTGTTGGACAAACCGAACTGTTGAACTGCAGTAGCAGGTGGGATCTGGGCAATCTCACCACTGAGAGTATTCAATTTTCATGACACTACAAGTTATATATTTTTCAACATTTTTACTGCAGAAAAATACTTCGGAGCGGAGAAGTGGAAACGATGGGATTCTTCATCACACCAAGCAAAGCTGGTCGACGTAAACTACTAGTTGACATCGAAGTCTTACAAACGAAGAACTTTAAAGCTTTTGCAGATATTCTTGTTGTCGAGCCCTAAAGACCAATTTTTTATACGCGCTGCATTATTCAAACATATTTGGAGCATTATCTCAAGACATATACAGAGTGCATGTACTGTAAACAAACGCTTTTTGCTTATATTTTGATGTGCTGTATTCATAAGGGGTATAGACCTTTTTCATAAATGGCGACCAACTTGAAATATTTTTTCTTTTAACTCCTGATGGAGGGAATATTTGTTTTGAAGTGGGAGGGATTTACTGCACTTAAAATTCCGTACATTAACATGAGATTGCATATACGAGCATGCGTTTCCATGCTGGACATTATCTTTATAGATATCTTCCTTTATCTGATCACTTATTCTAGAAATGAATTGAGTGCAGCTGCTACATCATTGTTCTTTAATATGAGCGCAAAATGTTTCCTATATAACTGCCTTACAGCGTTTTTCTCATCCATTTGCACGCACTTTTCGTAGCCAGGTACTCTTTACAATTTAATACATTAACGACGTTAAAAAATTTTGCTACAGTAGCTATCAGGTTCATGACTCGTGAGATCCTGTTCATGTCGATCCAAGGGTATGGAATCTTTGAAAGGAGAAGTCAGACTTAACTATACAAGTTACCTTCAAAATACAGGTCTCGATAGACATGACTTGATGACTTGATGAATTGATGTTTTCTTGTTATTGAGATTTCAGATTTCAGCTCGAGAAGTTGCAACAAGATACCTGCCATCTTGGAATTTTTGTGAAGTCACTACGCGCTGGAATTCTTAACGTTTGTTTATGAAATTATGTTTATACTGTCATTACCTTACGCCATTCTAGGGGAGAAACCTCTCTTTTTCCATTAGTTTACTATATTCATTTAAATAATTCTAATGCCCAAATATGTAATAGGCCAGTACAAGTATTTTTTAATACGGGTGTTCTCAGAATCGGAACCATTTCAACCGTCCAATCCAATCTAATCCAATCCGGATATACACACCTCTATTGACCAAATGACCTTATAACCTAACTGATTTCTTTTAAATAATATTTATAAAAGATGGTGTATAGTTATAGTAAAAAGATGAGTACGGTTTAGTTTCACGTCTCATATATTCTCCCATGCTTTGAAAGGTTTTTATGAATGTTCTTTGGATAGTGTTTTCCTCATCACGAAAACCTAACAGACAATATACACGTACTTCGTGTCAATCCACACTCACTCATATTGAATTACTTGAACTAGAGACAGACCGTATTAGACAAGCGGAATACCCGCTTTCTGTCACTCGGATTAGATAACATAGCTAATGGGCATCAAACAGGTATGGATTTTAAAACGTCTGTCTGTAGGTCTCATACGATTCACACACGTTTAGTGACTTTTATAGCAAGGATTTCGTAAAACTAGCCCCGTGAATTTTCCCGGGCAGACTACCGGCGGAAGTGATAACACGAACGACACCGCAAGACAATAACAGACGCCCGTTATAAAAAGGATATGACCTTGTTCAGGTGTCCGATTTTGCCAAAGTGAACACGCAGAAGAGGTATTATCATCTTCCTGGCCGTTAAACACCAGAAAGCGCGTTGTTGCTGAGCCAAAGGAAGGTATGCATAATGACTGTAAAGCAAACATACATGCTAAGCGTGATAAATTAGCCTACATTTGATTTTCAGTTATGAATAAGTCAACCGTCCAGGTAGATGGATTTGTTCCGGAAAATACATCCAAGCATTACACAAATGAATACGAGAATGGAACTTTGGTTCTGCGACGAGGTAACACGTTCAAGATCGGCTTGAAATTTAGCGGTACTGAGTTCGCAGAAGCCTTAAAGACAATTGTCCGTATCTCTATTGGTGAGTAGTATTAGTTAGAACACTCAAATTTATAGTTTCTCTAGGCGTTTCAAAGTATTTCATCATAAGTAATTTATTTTTGGTCTGGTCATCATATTACATGCAATATCGCTGATGGTGGTAAATATTTCATATAGGTAACTTAAGCTTGGTAAATTGCGCGCTAAACTTGTAATTTACCAACTTTTAGGCTTTTAGGAAATAGAGAAGCGAAGAGAACAAAAGTTCGTTGGTATTTACAACGATACACTTTATACTGCATAACGTGTGTCACTCATGACTTACTAGTTCATTGCGCGCGTAAACAGACTAAGCATAAATCGCCGAAGTGTGGCAACAATTATAGAAACAAATAATCTTTCTACTTCTAAGCTACTTACTAAAAATACCATATAAGGATAATCTGATATCTTTGCAGGCCATCTGGGCCAACATTGCGGTACAACAAACCTTTGTACGTGACTGCAAACCAATGTCATGCGTAGCAGACCTGCGTTTATTGCGCGTTTATTGGGGGGGGACCGTGATTTTGCAGTTTGTTTTCCTAAAGTCGGCTATATTATAATATGTCCAGTGGTCATTTCTGCCGAAAGTCAATTTGATAGTGGACCTCAAGTCATCGCAACACTATCGTAAAATAATTGCATTCTTTTTTCTTGTTTTAAAAGTGTATTATAGCTACTTGCAACTTAATAACGTATGAGAGTGGCATTTTACGGCGTTGTTTTTTACGTCGAGGGACGGTGACTTATTTTACACAAAACGCTTGCCAGGTTCACTGGATCTCCACTAATCGGGGTCATGTAAAGAGCGCCTTTGCAAAATCTCCTGACTCGGTAAATTGACTCAGTTTAACTGGACGGCTTAGTAATGGCAAATGGCAATCATGATATAGCATCTAACAACACCGAAAACGAGAAACAGAGTTACGGCAGCTGTTAGTTATTACTTGAGCAGTTAGTCTCTCTGATCACAAACAAGGTTATTGATAAATTTATTGTACATAGACTCCAGTGCTGAGAATGCAAAACTGCTTTCTAAAAGCTGTCAAGCAGAAACAAGCCTGGATGATTCAAAATGGAGCATGATTATCGTTGAAAAAGATGAAACGACATTGAAGTTAATTGTTGTTATCAACATTCCAGTAGATGTGATGATTGGCAGGTGAGTACTTAATTAATTATTTACTGACTATAGTTGCGGCCGAGAGTTATACACTATTCGTATATACCTGTAATCTCTTGTGTTGTTAGTTTCTTTAGTTCTAGTGGGATAATCACTGCGAATAAGTGCGAGGTTTCGTGTTCCACTACCCAAGATGTGACTATCCTGCTCTGATTCACTGGCATTATAACCACACTTCAGTAAAAGGAAAATACTAGTTCGATGACAAGCGAGATCACGTAAACCCGTTAGCCAATCACAAGCGTCAATCTACTGTGATTAATACGCTAGCCATTCACAGCGCGATATACTCACATCTTGGGTAGGGAACACGTAACTGCGCACTGCGCACTAATTCGCGGACGTAGCTATATTACCTTGTAATATAATAACTGTAATATTTATAGACGTATATTACCTTGTGATAAGCGCGCAGGCTACAGAAAGCTGGATCATGGTTGACCGTGTGGTTCAGTAATTAATAATTTATAGATATTTTGTGCGTACAAATAGGTATAACTTGGAAATTGTTAACCCATCCTCTCCATCTGTAACATTGAAGCGATTTCAGATCATTGTTATTTTTAACCCATGGAACAAAGGTACGTGCAAAAACATAATATATTGCTAAAAACCTAGAATGTTAATATAATCGTTAAAATAAACATATGTTCTTGCATTCTCTGTGTACATTTGTGTAAATTTTAAAGTGGATATGAACCGAAAAAAATATCATTGCAGAATCGCAATATTGGGGTTATCATGAGGTGATTTATTTTGAAAAGACAAAAAGTTATCCCATTACTGGGGATGAATTTGCAACCATGTGTCGTCATGATTACGATAATGGTTTTCCCCAGAGTCAATTTTTCCAATGACCAACTGAATGTACTTGATCAGTGACGTCAAATGATTGCAAATTTGTCACCAGTAATGGGACAACTTCACAGCTCCACTTTTAATTGACCAAAATTGACCGCCATATCGGACTTTTTTGTATGTATCTGGCAAACGACTTTTTATCTTCCTTATCAATGAATAATTGGTAGAGGGACACAAAGCTCTTGCGACGGCCCTGGCCAAAATAGACACTCATAATGCAGCTCTTTTTTCCATTAGGGTCCCTCCGGCTTAATTGCGTACTAGAAAGTGCTAGTATTTCCATAGACAGCTTAAAAAGCTGTTTTACTGTTGTAGTGCTCTTAAAGACTCATCATAAAGCATCATTAAATACTTTCACTCGCTTCAGGTTCACTTGTTTTGCTTGCACCGTACATGAAACAAAACAATGAACTTGAAGCGACAGAACGTACGCTATAAAGTATTTAATAATGGAAAGCTGCTTTTTAAGAGCACCACAACAGTGAAACAGCTTTTTGGGCAGTGCGTATGCGCCTATTTCGTTTTAATATAAATCGTGTGCTAATATTTATCTGGTTTCCCTTGTGTTGTAATATACTAGACGATGAAGTTTACCTCGAGGATGAGCAGCTCAGGAAAGAATATGTGTTAAACGACAACGGTATTGTGTACCGCGGTGACTCTCATGGTCCTTACCCGAAAACATGGAACTTTGGACAGGTATAAAACAAGTTTCGCATCAACACCACCCTACTCAATAATTAAATTCAAACGGTTCTCATGACATTAATTTCACTTTGCGAAACCGGATTGTCCTGCAAACTGATAATTTTGGCTTATTTTTGTTGGACTGTAAATGAAATAAAATTTTCAATTTGTTTATTTTATTCTTGCTAACATGTATTATGTTTGGTGCACTAATATATGCATGGATTAGGTACAATCAATTAAAATTTTCATGCACATACGTCCCTGAATATTAACTTTAATGCATTTGTTCTCAGTTTGACGAACATGTGTTGGATTGTACATTATTACTTCTGAAGAAGTATCACAGAAAGCCAAAAATCCCAGTGAAAATTCTTTTGAGAAGTGCAAGCCCCGTCTGGGTTTCAAGGTGGCTTTCTGCTGTGGTGAGTAACAAAAAATATGCACCACTAATTATATAATTGTATGCAGTACTTTTTATGGCTAATATCGCAGCGATCTCTAACATTATTTAATTTAAATTTTCGTCTTCCTCGCGACCTATATATCGTCGCAGAGCTCAATCTGTTGTTTTCGTAATTTCCTGGGGTAGCACTGGGAAAATATACATTTTGCCTGATCTTTGGATTTTCCTTCACAAAATGCAACCAGGTTCTCAGGCTCTTTGGGGGTTGCTATATAAAATGGCCTAGGCTCATTCTTAGCGAAGGTGAGACCTCTGTATGTGTCGACTCAAATTGTGTGATTTTATCGCCCCATCCCAATTTTGAGTGGCAGAACCACGCGAGATTCCTGGATTGTGAAATTTATTAAAGTGCCTATATCATGGTCAGGGATTTCACTTTTTTGTAATATTTGAACAAAATGGAGTAAGTTAGTAATTGATTTTCTTAGAAAAAAACTCATCTTCTTGGATTAAATTACGATTAAATTTTCAGACATGACGTCAGATCGTGAATTGCAAATTAGTTTTCTTTTGTTTTTGTGCGCCAAAATTCCCAATTTGACGTCACGTCTGAAATTCTAATGGTGAATTAATCCACGAAGATAAGTTTTTTTCTAAAAAAATAAAATTACTAATTTACTTCATCTTGTTCTAATATTAGAAAAACGTAAAATTCCTGACCATGATATAGGCACTTTAAATGCAAAATCCGGCGTGGGATAGGAAAACCTCGCACGATGGTACGGTAAAATTTCAATTTAGATTAGCGGGATTCCTGATTCATGTATTGCTTGACAAAAAATATCTTAATAGATGGTACATATGTTACTGTAGGTTAACCAGCAAGACGATAATGGCCTGTTAGTAGGAAATTGGTCTGATGACTATCATGGTGGGGCTGCCCCGTGGGCTTGGAACGGCAGTGTGGAAATATTTCAGAAATATTATAGGCAAAAAAAGCCAGTCAAATATGGTCAGTGTTGGGTGTTCTCTGGTGCCATGACAACAGCTTTGAGAGCTCTTGGTATACCAGCCAGAAGTATAACCAACTTTGAAAGTGCGCATGACACTGACGGCACCATGACTATTGATGTGTTTTATAACGAAGACAACGTTGAGGTAGAAAAAGGCTATGATAGTGTATGGTAAGCGTTTGAAGAAACTTTAATTCTTTATGTAGGATGTCAGTCTGAGTACTACAGAAATACGAAGTAACATTTTGTAATCGTTATGCACTCAAAAACAATTAGACGTAGTATTTGAAAAATGGCGTCGTTGGAATGGTTAATTGAGACTTCTAACTAGGGGGCTCCCCCGGCTCCTAGCTAAAATATTACCCATCACACTGTACTCATGTTTCATACTGTACATGTCCTTCTGTATTATGTCTACAAGAATGTTGATTATTTTTTATTGAAAACTGAAGGAATTTCCATGTATGGAATGAAATCTGGACGAAACGAAAGGATCTTCCTGGAGACCGTTATGACGGTTGGCAAGCTGTTGATGCAACGCCTCAAGAACAAAGTGCAGAAATATTTCAAATGGGCCCCGCTCCCTTACATGCTGTCAAAGAAGGAGAGGTTTACGCTGGTTTTGATACTGGCTTTGTTTACGCTGAGGTGAACGCTTTAAGGGTGAAATGGATCGTGGCTAAAGACAAAAATGGTTCTAATAAACTATCAAGTATGAATAATCATTCTCACTTTGCAGGTTTGAAGGCCGAAAAATTTAGATTTTCGGCGTTTAGAAGAATTTTTTTTCTATACCACAAAAACGGTTTTTCACAGATTAAAATATTTGCACTAGACATAATTTATAACAGTTCTACAAATTTAAATGATGAATTTTGCTATTGCAATCACTGCTTGTTCACGTTATAAAGAACTATAGAAACCTCCTTAAGAACCTGTATAATGTTTAAACACTCTTAATTGTTTTTCCTCCGTTGTGTAAATATCCGCCTCCTAAAGAAAACCATGATAGCTACTTTTTTTTTTAAATTGCAGCCTCCTTGGCTACTTTTACAAAGGACGAATACAATTGGCTCATAATCGTATAAAATCATCAGTCTTTGAGACTTGCAAATAATACCAATAAATTACCCGATAACATTGTCATTAAAATCAAAAGTTATTTTCTTAATCTCTAATTGTGGCACTCACTTTTATCCTATTCCAGAATTGGGCAAAACGTTAAATGATAAGAACATTGGTAAAATAATCTTGACTAAAAAGGTTGGAAGCGACGAAAGAGAAGACATTACTCATCTTTACAAATATCCTGAGGGTTCAGAGGAGGAAAAGAAGGCATTTAACACGGCTTACAGCTTTGGTAAAGGCCCTGAATTGTATCCCAATATGTTAAACTATGAGGAGGAAGGAAACGAATTGACAATTGGTATGTCTATTTTACCATTTCAAAAATATTATGAATTTATCTCTTTCTTTTCTATATAAAACATTCGTGAGTGTAAGTAAGACCTTGTGGTACAAGCATCCAAATAACTATATAATATTTATTAAATATATATTCCGAGAATTAGTGTTTCTAGCTGTAAAGTGGTGGTACAAGGAACCTATAGCTACCTTAAAAACAATAATGTAAAATTTTGCCGCGATGCTCCACTTACAGTATATGTTTTCGGATTGTGCAGAAATAATAAACATTTTAATATTCTTCAAGTGACATAAATTATTATTATCTTAGTTCTAGTATATATCTTATATTGTATGAAACTGAGAAGTTTTCCCATCCCTTCTTGTGTTTCACCTGAGACCGTCGCTCTTATTTGGGAATTTTAACATCGCTATTTATACCCATTATTAGTACCATCATGGTTTTTTCATCTGTCAGAAAAAAACAGTTACGATGACTTTTTCGTCACACAACGCCATCCACATACTAAAGAATAATTCAACAATTTTAATATTTTAAGAAATTACTACATCGCCTGCCGACGATTATCTTCTTTGCGGAGATCCATTCAGCTGTATTGTTGATGTTAAGAACTCGTCCAGTGATCAAAATATGACAGTGGACGTTACTATTGTAATCCATTCACTAAGGTACACTGGAACTACGGTACATTTGGTGAAAAAAGTGAAGCTGCCTGGAATTGAAATTAAACCTGGGGAAAGTATGTATATGCTCCTTATGTATTAAGGCTGGTTTACACCAGTTTGTCGTATACGAATTACGATTGTCATTTTAGTGTATGTAATCCAGAAGCATAGTTATGTCGCGTATTTATCGCGTTAGTGAGCGGCAATGTTTGAGTATGTGCATCGTGATTAGCTATATATATATATCTATATCACTTCATCACATACATGCACCAAAATGCAAACCGTGTACAACAAATCATATCATGTTAGACCATCCTTTATATTTATCTTTGTATTCGCAGCCAATAATTTTAGAACTTGTGGTCGAAACAGGAATATATGAGGTCTCACTAATCTAGCATTTGAACAAACTAATCGTGTCATGATGGAGCTTCCCTTAGATAGCTAGCGCTAGCTTTTAGCTGCGATGATTTACTTTAAAATACATTACGGTACTGCATGGCAATATTCCTTTCTAAAGGCCGCTTAACCAGGTGCAATTTTGTTGGTTCTGACAAGTTGGTTCCGAAAAATATTAGAGTTGTGCTTATAAAGGCTCAGGATTGAATTACTTCAGAAGCACAAACAGCACAAGTCTACCTGCAGTCGATCAGTTCTTCCTCTACCCGAGAAACTATAGCGAAGTACCTCTTTCTACTCCAAAGGCGTAGATTGTGGGGATTCCGGTGACAACGGGGCTGGGTCAAAAAATACGCCATGTCGAAATTTCGTGTATAAAATTTTGTCGATTACCTTTACCTTTGTAAAAACAGTTCCCCCTCTCTCCAAAGTTGTTATCCTACACCTCTGTATCATCTGTTTACACAGGCGCGAAGCAAGAACTACAAGTAGCTGCAAAAGAGTATTTGGACAAAATGACGGACATGCAGTCCTTTAAAGTCGTGTCTCTAGCAAAAGTCAATGAAACTGGAAAACGCTACCTGGAAGATCACACGTTTTACTTAACTGACAAACCTTGCATTGACGTTAAGGTTAGTTGATAATTGTCTTCTGCTTGCACGTGGTTCATTTAACTACATAATTATGAGTAACATGAGATAAATTAGTAAAAGGCATCGAGTTATAGATAGCTACATATCTACTCTCAGCCGTTTTAATATTGCTGCCCAAATTATACATATGGCGTTGGAATGTCTCAGATGTTAACCGTTGTTATATAAATATCTAGGTTAACATCTATTCGTCTTATATTTGCCCAAATGGTTGGTTAGATGCAGGACAAACAATGGTACTTAGATCTAGGTTAAGATTCCAGTCGGAAATATCTTGGGCTGACCAACGTCAGCTGATCAATAGCTTGCCCTTCTTGTGTGTGTAATCCAAACTCATTCACAGCTTTATTGGATTATTCCTAGTTCCAGCAATTACCTTTGCAAGTTGGCAAAGAAGCGTCCGTCCAAGTAACCTTCGTGAATCCTTTGCCTAAGATATTGAACGGTTTAGTTATTTCAATCGAAGGAGCTGGACTGGTGTTGCCGAAGAAGAAGGAAATGTCTTCCGTGTAAGTATAATTCATAATTAATTTTCCCAACGTAAGAGAAAATTCCGAATGATAATCCATTTTTATAATTGATCAACGGTCAGGTATTCTACATTTTCGTACTGTTGGAAGATACACATTCAGCTAAAAAAAACCCTAAATTCTAGATAAATATTATCCAGAGTTTCAATTAATGAATTGTTCAAAATATTGCCATTTGGGCAATATTTATGCCGTGGAAAACCCAGTTTGTTATGGCTCGGACAGATGCATAAGCAATTGTACTTTTTAGAAAAATGTCTTCAAGGATAAAATAACATAACACTAAAGTCTTGGACGTGACGTCATACTGAGCTCATAGCTCTCTAGATTAGCCCACCAAAATGTATTCGTCAAATTGATTGCTGTAATAATGATTTGTTAATGTACAAAAACAACATTGTGGATTTTTGTGATAAAAAATAAATAATAAATAATCTATATGAAGACCATTTGGATTTTTCTCCATAAATTGCAAAATTGTAACAAAAACTCGTGTCAAATATCTGACCATGATATCGACATTTGCAGAAAAATTTGCGATGTCCCTCCCTAGGGTTGGGCAACTGGGGGAGGTTGTACGATCTTTCAACGTTGTGCTGACCTGATAAACAGAATGTGAAATGAAAATCGAAATATCTCTTCAATTCCACTTGAATTATTTGTGGTATATATGATGTATATTTTTTGGAGAACACCTTGATACCATACTGACCAGCGTGCAAGTTATCTGATTCAAAACTAACACAATAAGTAATATTTTGCAGACGTAATAAGATGAACGTTAATACGGGCGAGACGGTGACAACTGAGTTTACTTTCGTTCCGAAGAAAGCTGGTAAACGGATGCTGCAAACAGCTGTCAGTGCACGCCGACTGCCGAGCAGTTTCACACATGATACCAAAGTGAATGTCTTACCAAAGGAAGAGTAGAAAGATGAACAGCTTGAATAAATAATCTTGACTATATTTCTTTTGAAAGTGCTCGTTAGAGCATGAACATTAGTTCATGGTTTATTATAAATTTTGAATAAAGAATTTTTGAAATCGTCCAAACACTTTCGGTGTTTGTAATGCGAAGTGAAACAGAAACATTAATTTTGACTTGATAAGTCCATAACCGCGGGACTAGAACTTGGCCGATTTGAAAAATTATTTCCTTAAAATTTATGCTAAATCGTTTTTAGGATTTCAAATTTTATTTTTTAGAGGCACTTTAATTTATATCTTTACTATTGAACAACATTAATATAGCTGTTAAAGCAGGTCCTTCAAAAGGAAAAACTGACTAGAGCCTGATTATATCGATTAAAATGATGTGAGTAATTGAATACTGGTGTCACTCTATGCAGACCTCCAATGGGCCTTGATTTGTTTTGTTACAATACTGAAAATATAGTAAGCGTGTTTATGATGATATATAAGCTTGATTTGGTTTTATACTAGACTAATGTGTGCAAAACCTGACTGAAGCTAACGGGGCATGAATAAATGCTAATCAGTAATTAACTGTTTATTTAGTGAGAAACGGGTGCATGGTCAATAAAAATAAAAATAAAAATGACTATTAATTTCGTATCGAGTTCAGCAAAGGCAAGATACGAAATCAAGCGCTCCAAGCTGTAAAGTGAATTATCTTGGATGATAAAACTAGTTCATAAATGCAGTGATCATATGGATATGGATCTTGTACTAACCGTTCTTGATGCTGCGTGTATCTATCAACTCTGTTTGACTGTTAATTTAAGTATACTTGCCAGGCGTGAAGTGGCACCTTACCAGGAAAGACAACGGAGCCTCCTAGAATTAGTGAAACTGCAAACTTTCGTTTCATAATGTTAAAAAATGTGCAGGAAAATATA
>JAOTOK010037966.1:0-20905 GCA_025770025.1 Virgularia gustaviana
CTGCACTTGCTGGATGACGAATCACGCTTACGCGAAATGCACTGGAGATGACCTTCTGTATAGTTATTATTCTGTGGTCATATAGTCATCCGGCTGCCAACTAGCACATTTGATAGTTATACTACAGTAAACAAAAAACAATATTTCCATTTGTTAAACTAGTATACTGTAGAGATATGATGTTAAAGCAAAAAATTAACGATTATAGTTCATAGTGAGAGATTTTTAATGGCAACATTTCGTTCATGTACGCCCCGTATAGTTGAGTCTGCTGCATTCATTTCTCTTTACACTGCTCCGTCGAAAGTTTTGCTTAGGTAATTATTCAGTGGTTGGTAATGGCTGGTACCACTGGTGCAGGTGGTTATGTTTACTGGTGTTAGAGCTGGTGTGTTGTCTGGATGCCCACCAACAGCATATTTGAGATGCCCAAGAGAAGCTAAAGCCATGGCAGCTTGTGATCGTTCATCTGATGTTTCAAATGACACATGGTTGCCAACCTGGTTGTTGTAGTTATTTCTGTTGATTGGAGGGCGCCAACCTAAATAGGGTGAACATGATCGTCATTCCCTGACCATAGGTGACGGCACTTCGAGAATGATGCCCCCGACAGCGATAGCAATTAACATATTCAGCCGCACTAGCTTATAGGAGTTAATTAATAAATTATTTATCTATCTCTATATCTATTTTTAAGCCCTAGGTTTAAAGTTCCTATACCACCAAACGAAATTGTGTCTATTTCTGATGTTTAGCACATTTTAAAACCACATGCAAAATATTTAGCGAAAAAACATCGGCTTGATGGTCTTTTGTTTGGCAAATTGTACGGCCTTGAGGTCATTTAAGGCAATGCAAATGAGATTTCTTTTGTGTTAAAATGCAAAACAGCCTTAAATGACGTCAGTTCGAGTAACTTTACCAGCAATAAAGACAATGAAGATGAAGTTCTCCGTTCGAAATACTTTGTATTTCGTTTTGAAATGTGCTAAACATCACAAATACATGCAATTTAATTTCGCGGTATAGGCACTTTAAAGAATAAAAGAAATGCACTTCTTGAAAACCATTATGTATTGGGCCTGATATGCAGAATGATATGATTTCTATAACACGCTGCATGGTGTGAAATAAGAGCAACAAGACGCCTTTCATGGCGTTAACTTGCGTCTGGGCCGGGCGTTTATGAGAGGCTTCTAGTGGATTTTTGAGGACATGTGTGGACAGCGGGGATTATTGTGTATCGTGTCTCCCAAAACGCGAAGAGACGATGGAAAGGTCTGGAGCTGCATATTTAGTCGGCTGTATCGAGTTTATTAAAACGTGTTCGATTCTGCAGTGCGTTCCTCGCAATGACTTCCAAAAATAAAGTAAATTTCCGTTATTGGTTCGCTTATTTTTAGAATTTGCTACGACAGAACGTTTACTCTGTATACATGTGTCTAAATAATTATTAACAAAAGCTATAGATTGCAATGTTTCCGATATTTTACAGTAGCAATGAAGTATAGCCGCTAAGATTAGTTCGGTGAATTTTCGTTTTAACGTTACTAGAATTTTCACAAAAAAACTTACCAAAAACCAGTAGTTTACTTTCTCGATCAGTCAATAAAATATTGATGGCAGTTTCCAACTCTTTTGATTGAAATAAAATAGTTCTTAACACACTTTCGGGATGCTCGGGAAAAAGTCGTTTTAGAAGGTTTACATGGGCATAGATTTTCGGAAATTCGTTGCCAGGACTAGGAGCATCCAGTTGTGCTTTAGGATTCTTTCTTTTATCATCATTTTCTTAAAAAGAAGTTGCAAAACATGCAGACATCAGTAGAAATAAAAACATAAAATACTTAACGCACAAAAACTTAAATACTTTTCGCACCGTAGCAATTGGTTTCGTTCTCATGAAACAATGGAATACGATACGTTTCGCTATACGATATAATTGAATTGGAAAAGTCTCTTAAAGATACGGCACAGTCCCATCTGCGCATGTGCACAATGGAGCCTCCTTGTAGGAATTCAAGGAATTTAACTGGCTGAGCTTATTTGAGTTTTGTGCTCTTAACAAAAGACACGTTAAAGTATTTTTGATCATATGTTTTATTGTGAAGCTGGGAAATATGTAAAAGTTGCTACGAATCTCATTATAAAGCTAGATATTCAAATGTTGAAGTGTAAACAAAGCTGTTTACGTAGGAACTGGCAGCACTTTTAAAACGTATAAGGATAGGATATTGCTGGAGTCCATGTCACCCAAAGCAAATATATCCCTTTTAATTGAACATTATAATACATAGCATCCAAAATATAAAAGCGATATTATTATATACATCAGTAGTAATAATTTACTCACGATATTCAGTTGTTTTGCTTGGAGATGTGTCGTTGGTCACATCATCATTTAATAGCAGCTCATTTCCCTTCTCCCCTTTCTCATCTTTTCTCTCTACACGTAAATCTTCGAAACATTGACCTTGGAGCATTTCCTGATCTTGTCTGCGACGTAAAGCTATCTGATCTCGCATCACTCGACGTCGTTCTTCAACTAGGATACATTTGGCACAACGACACAGTCGCCAAGGACAAAAAGACTTATGACCTCTGAGCTGCCGAAGTGCACCATGGTTTCTGCACCTGGCACACCGGGGAGACTTCGTTTTATCAGCACCTGACCTCTCAGCTGTTTTATTCATCCTTACTCCATGCAAGTCAAGCTTGCTCTAAAGTCAGACATGCCTTATATAATATTGTATCAGTGAGAGATTGCGTAATTGTTATACGTCCAAAAATAATCTAGAGTTTCATGGTATGGCTTAGTGAAACCCGGCATATAGGTGGGTTTGTGACAAACATATCCAATCCTAAATAAATGCATTCACTGGACTCTTATAGACATTAGAGTAATAGAGTCGTGTAGGTATACGTAATAAAAAAGTACTAATAAAATTGTAAAATTGTATAAAGGGAAAACTGGGTAACTCAACGGACAAATTGTAGTTTTTTTATAAGAGAACCCAATTTGATTTAGTATAGAACGAGAGCTAGCTATTGAATCAAAAACTGCATTTAGTGAGGAAAAGACAAAATAGAACCACAACACCAAAATGAGGTGATTGTTGGGCGGTGGATACAGACACATAATCACTTTTACCTATGTCGCAACTTTTTAGTTCTTTGCATAATTATTTTAATATTCATCTTTCGTTACAATATGTCCATTACTATATTCACAATATAAGCAGGGAACTGATATGTCAATGAGTGTGTATTATATAACTCAATACACGGTATTATAACAGAACTTGAAAAGATTGTCATGATCATCTCGTGCAAGAAATGTGTAAAAGTAGTCTTGTTTTCTATTTCTAACATATTTTCTATTTATAAATTAACTTATCTCAAAATAGCCCATGATACCACGACGTCACTTTACTGGCTTCTATTATCAGTAATTATTCTGTGCAGGTTTTGATATTACACAAAAAAACATGTCAGGATTCGTCGGTAAAGGGAAGTTTCATTTGCTTCTGCGCATCGCTTCTGCTCATAACAATGGGGACTTCCGCGGATATAAACATTGAAAAAATTTGCATCGTTCAAGGTTTTCCTTAATTAAACTCTGGTTTATAACCCCGGGAGAGAGACCATTATAGGAAATCTACCGCCCACTGAGATGCTCCCGCCACACCAACCTGCAAACGCCCGTCCAGAATGTAAATAAAGCTTTTGTTAGGTTGGCCATTGTAACTTTAAATACTGCATTCCTTGAACCACCTTTACGCAGTTAGTCAGTTACTTAGTTTTAGGTCATCAAAAAGTTCTTAGTTTCAAACTCAGTTTTGCAAGTTTAATTTAAAACACAAGCCTCGGCTCTGTCATAATTTCTTTGTACAACTAGTATAGTCTCGCAACACTGATCCCAATTGATGTTCAACCGACAAAATCCCACATAGATAATACACGACGTTGTACATCAGTGATTTTTTACCTTCTAACATGCATTGAGGTCAGTGCTACGAGACAAATTGAATTCCACCGTGCGAGACGACGGACCTTTAGTTTTAAAACAAACAAACGCACATATAGTCGCGTGGTACTTTCAATCAAGTGATTGATTCAGCTAGAAATGTCTTGTTGACGAATCATGACATGATTTTCTCGGTCCATACAGGTTTCTGTGAGAAGCTTTTGTAATATTGTATTCAAGGCACGCTACACACAGTCAGTAACAAGAACTTTTACGTTATGGAGTAATCATGATATCCATACATGCTTTGCGCTCCGGCTTACTGTGGTTACTGTCAACCATGAAATGGTAAATTGGGAAATGTTAAGTTGCAAAATCATCACAAGGATATTTCTCACAATCCCTTGCAGGCTTGCATTAGCAAAAGCGCGGTAATGACGCCAGGCTACGAGGTTGGTACAGATGCAAAAACGCACAGGTTGACGCAAGTTGATGAAACAGTGCTGAAAAATGTTGTGCTGCACTCTTTAAAAATATTGTTATGGCTCATTATAATTATTCTGTGTTCAATCAATATTGTTGAAACATAACAATATTGAGCTTGAAGCCTTGAACAACACTGAACAACTTGATTGTTGAGGATGTGCAGCACAACATTGTTTACTGATGCCTTTTTTAACAACCCTGAACAACATGTTGGGTTTTTGCATTGCCACATGAAAGGCTGCCTTTGCGTGACCAGATATATATACCTTGCTCACAAGTTTAAATCCTACAATAGCTGCTGCAATGATGCTAGTTTAATTAATAATTATTCTAGCGCCTTTTATTGGCCATTTCTTCTAGTTGTGAAACAGCTTTCTCCCATTCTTGAAACTGTCTTGACAAACTATTTATCTTTAAAAAATAGTTAAGAAACACCTTCAAAATATGAAAATTTGAGTAGACAAGATTATATAGAATAAATTTCTCTCCAGAAAATTTTTTTTGAAAGGATACAATGTTGTTATATGTGGTTAACAGTTCACAAACTTTTTCATCTAAATTTTCCAATTCTTGCTACAAAATACACATAAAATTTAAAAAATAAATGTAAGGATAAATATATTGCTACCTAGCTTGCAAAACATAATAGATGATAAACAAATAGATCAGTGCGGCATAGTCAGCTCAATAATTGGGAGGCCCATATTCATATATTCGTCTTCTGCATTATTAATTTCTTTTGAAATCCATTGTTTTTACGGTTTGTGAACATGAATATACGAATATCGGGCCCCCAATTATCAATGGAATAGATCATTAACCACTGAAATAGATCCATAGACAATTAAGGCCGTACTGAGTAAAAAAGGGTCTTAATCCTACCATTTGTTTAATATTTATCTGAATCAATGGATCAAGCTTGGAAGTCCACTGTTGTAAATCTACATAAGGAGGAATTCTGTAATTATGCATAAATAAATAATAAATGATGTCAAAAATAAATAAATGTTAAATAATGTCTGGCAATGAAGCTAGTGACCTTTAAAAGTTGCTTCGCCTGGAACATCTTTTATTTTTTCTAAAGTTTCAAACTGAGTAGCCATCGATCGAAGTTGCTTCTCATCTATACATTAAAAATATACCAATATGAAGATGATAATAAGGGTAAGGGTTATTGTTTGGGACCTTGGGTTAGCTATCACAAGCCAATTAGAGATCTTGATCCGAGACGCACGTACGGCCTTGCCTATATCTGCAGGCTGCCTGTATGCGGTGGAACAGGGTAACCTTGTGTACCTCTAATATCTGACTTGTTGAAAGACATCTATTGTATTTACTAGTTACGATCAGCCAATGTTAGCAAATACATCTATTCTTCAATCTCATGCACAAGTAACCAATGGCAATTACTGTTTGTGTAAATATATAATGGACAAGGTGCACAAACGTGCATAAAACTAGTCTTAGACACCTACACAATGTGAGAATACTTCTGAAAAATTTAAATAAAGTAACATACCAGCTAAAATTATATCAGCTTTGGAACTATCGCTAAGTATTAGCTTCTCCAAGAACTCTGGTGTTAAATACTGTTGTAATTCAGTTACTATATAGAAACAAAAATAAATGGCCAAAAATGCTACTATCACTGTGGATAATAATTAAAATTGTACAGAACCTGAGAATCACAATAATAATTAAATTTAAAATTAATACTGTATAAATTCATAATGTACTTTCTTAAACCTAATAGTATAACTTAGGCATAATATTAGGTACATTATACACGCAGTAGTGGTTTTAGTTCTTTATTATACTATAATAAATATGTAATGGCCCACAAACACGCACATCTCGTCCACAAAGCTCCAATCTTTGTGTACTTTGTTGCCATCTGATCCATCTCTTCTTTAACTTTCACCAACTTTTCTACGCACTAAAAATCAAACATTTCATAAAAAATCATATCTTTAACACTTAATTATTTTACCTCCTGTAATCTTTATACTTACTGAGCCATCTATCTGTCCAGGACCGGTCGAAAAAGCTCGTGCTTCTAGGGAAGATATGCGTTCTTCCAGTGTTCCCAACCCATTGACAGCTGCCATCTTGGAAATTGCTAAAAATTAATATTCGATTGCATCCAGCAAAAGTAGTTTTCAGAAACGTAGTTTGCGCCACGTATATAAATTTATTTACCAATTGGCAATAATTGCCAATTGTACTTGTACCCTAATATACTTTTTTATAACCATTATTAAAGCGTTACCATAACACTAAAGTTTATTAAATCTATTTTTTTAATTTTGAAAATCATACCTCTCACTTTAGTGTGTTCCAATGTAGTTTTGAGTTTAGCCGACATTATGGCGGATGTTATGTTACGTGTGCTATTCAAATTTTCATAATATTTGATGGCCGACAGTATGAAACTTCTGCGGACTCGCTGCAATCTGGAAATTGTAAGAAAAACGCTCAGAACAATGACAACAATACGCTCGTAACAAAATCCTCTCCAACTACTTGTCTCGCGTGTTTTTAAACGTGAGGCTGCCATATCAAATTTGTTAAGCTAGAAAAAACAGCCTCTTTTTTCATGTTTAGCAAATTTAATATAGTGGTCGCTTGCATGTAGGAACACACGAGATCAATGGTTGAGGAGCATTTTATTTCTAGTATATTATTGCGAGCATTTTTCTTACAATTTTGGCTACCGTGTATTGTTATGCGCAGAAAAGATGCGCACTCGGTGACACTGCTCCTTTGACAACTCTGATAACACTAATAACTTTACTTTAATAATTCGGTAGCGCTGTATCATGAAAACCTAATATGTGTCTATATATCATAGAATTATCAACTTCTCTGGCATTTTTATTTTCCTTTATTTCTATATTTGGACTCATATTGTTTATACAATCATAAAAATGCGTTACAGATTGGTATTTTTTGACATCTTCCTAATAACTCTTAGGCACTGCTATTCTTCTAACTAGGCGGCTTTAATAGTTGTGTGTTCTCGACTAATTCTTTCTGATCAGTCAGTGTGACATTATTATGTCCAGTGTTGTGAGCGAGTACTTGTTGATGGTGGTCAGCAAAATGTCGCAATTGATCTTCCAAGTTGCAAGTTTGCACTTTGTTTGGTGCTTGTGACCATTCAGCTATCAACGATGAAGCATCATTACTAGCTGATAAAATATTAGCCACTTTATACAATAACTCTTGATCAATACTTTGAAAAATAACTTGAGCATCTGAAGAGCCGCCATAAGAAGATGGTGTGGCCTGCTGACCAGGCCATATTGCAACATCTTGTGACCCACCCCTTTGTTTTTCGTTATTTAGCTGGGTTAACTGTTCAGTTTGCTCGCTTAAAATCTGGCTACTAGTTATCGTCTCCGTGCTTGTACTAGCATTGTCACATCGTCGCTCCTCTAGCTTGGTCCTTCCAGATATCTGAGGTACTACAGTTGCTCTATGATTGATACCAGTTCCTACTCCCATTACGTCATCATGGTGTAACCGCTGATCAAACTCTCTGTTTTTTCTTCCTCCATATACATCACAGCCACGATCTGGAAAATAACCATATTTTGTAAAGAGAAAAGTTTTCAGTAATCACCAAACATTAATTTACACTATGAGAGAGAGAGACGACCTCTCAAAATCGCCAATATAACGAAGGTTTTGAACATTTGCAGTATGAGCTCCCCAAATGGCGAGCGTACATTCCGTTTGTCATATCCAAGCAGATATCTAATATGTAGCTCTGATTATATCAATTGACGTAAGTCAAAGCAAAAATTGTTCAGTTAAAAAGACACGGGAAGGGACAATTATACTGCACTATGACAGCAAAAGCATTGACAATGTCTCCAAAAAATTCAATGACGAGACCCGGTATTGTTGCAGCAAATTTTCTGACAGAGACATAATGGTGACACATACTGTGCCCGTGCACGATTGTCTTTTTGATGTATGTAATCAACTGTATAGACGTATAGAAGCTTGGGGCATCCCTCCAAAGCACTATATATATATCCTAATCTATGGCACTATGCTGCATGCAGAATCCGGCAAGATATTGTTTATTCAGCTTTTTTATACAATTTATAGCAAAAAACAAATGATAACAAAATGTACAACCCACCGCCGTCCTCATTTCCTGCGGTTGTACTGTTCCCAGTAGTCCCAATTGCCTCGTCCACCAGTTTCTGCAGCTTTACTTGTTGCTCCGTTTGGCGCTTACTCTTTGCTCGCCTGTTCTGGAACCAAACTTGAACTCTCTCGTCAGGCAAACCAAGTTCTTCGGCGATTTCGTGACGACGTTTTACATCTGGATATTTATATTTGGTGAAGTGTTCTTCCAAAATTTCCAACTGTTCCGGGCTGAAAATTGTTCGACTACGACGATATTTTGGCCGACCTACGGAAAATTTAAATATGATAAATTGCTCGCACTCACACTACTGAACCACTCTTTTAGTAACTACAACACAGATAGTGTTATGTTTCTCGGCGTTTTTCAAAAAAAGTTTCAGAAAAATGTATTGCAAACTTTTAAATAGAAGTAAAGAAGAAGTACGTAGAACTTAACAAAAAGTATTCTTAAAACTATCAGTTGACTTTAAAGTCCACATGAAACGATAAAGTTTCAAGTTTTATTTGATAATACGAATTTCTCTGTGTTAAATCATAACCCATGCATGCATTTATTAAACTTCAAACAAACTGAAATAACTCAATAACGACTGATTAATTCTAAGTTTCTTTGTGCTGCTTTTGTTGTTGGTGCTGCTCGACGTTGCTAATTTTGTAAGATATTACCGTTATTTCAAATATTAATATATGGCAAGGTAACCGGTAGTATTAAACGGAAAAAAATATAAAAACATATTTGTATTAAAATACAAAAAGCCACAATTATACAGTTGAACTTGCTTGGTGAGATTTAATAACCGCGTGCCGCTTCAAATGTCGTTGATTGAGTTTGTTATAAGAAGCGGACAACATTTAACAACAGAACAACTTTCTCGTTGAACTGCAGAATGGTATTTGGATCTACTCCAAACTTTTAACTCAATTTATCCTGGTTTGTCTTGGGCTTAACACATTGCATTTTATGAAGGCACGACGTTTATCCACTGCAGTATGCTTCTATTAATAATAATATTAATAATTATAATAATAATAACCGTATCCGCAATAATTTATATTCTAACAAACAATCACTTTCACTAAGCGAATATTAATAATAATCATAACAATCACATTAATTAATTACGTTACAAAGAAACCAGTACTAGTAAATCTTTTTTCCACAGACACGTGAAATAATGCGATGCATAAAAAATACTGAAGTTTTGATAGCAAGAAAATCTGTGCTAACTAATTGTGCCGTTTTATCCTCCAATTCCTGATTTAACGTTTTATTTGGTGTACTCACCGTCGCTGCCATAACCATGGACTGACAAGGTACCTCCCGACTCTGTAAGATGCGAGTAAGGATTCACGTACGGATAAAACATGTGTTGAGTAAAATAATGTGGAGGCACTACAGCCAGATTTGCTTGATAGTTTCCTTGTGTGTAATAATCATTCATTGATTGCGAGATCTCTTTACGTTCCGCACTTTCTTCGTGCGCAGACTCGGACATCCTTTCTCAATGTAACAATACTATCGTATTTTTCTTTTCGAAATGCTGTCGCTTAGCAATCCTGCTTGGTTTGTTTGTTGCGTCATTAAAAAGCTTTGTTTAACTGACGTCATCATACGCAGTTCGCACGCGGCAACGTAGCAAACACGAAGCGCGTGCAAGCAGGGTGCAAGTAAAAGCGACCATGACGAATGTCAATGCGCATTATCGCGGGCACACAGCTTGTCGGAGGCAAAGTATAAAAAAACAAAACTTTGTTAAAATTTTGAATTGCGATAGTTGTTAAAATACGCGGTACTGTACCTAACAGTGTTTTTTGCTATGTTGGAAAATAGATATAAAACCAGGCAGGGATTTTATAATGTAGGAAATTTAGGCAATGTTCAGTATTCGAAACTCCTATCCAATTGTTTTGACCATGAGCAGCGCAGAACTGATTACTGATGCACAGAATAGACTGGACATGTCCTTTACTTTCCTAATGTCCAAATACTAATCAGTAATCTTTGTCTGGGTTCGGGGTTTAATAATAATTGGATTTAACATTGCGGGTGGGTCAGTTCAACGAACAATTTTCGTTACGAACACTTTGCTAGGTATTTATTAATAACTGTCTAAAAAGCAGTGCTTATTTAGTTGCCCGAATATCGGTGTTTGGTTACTTAAAATCGCTTATATCGTCTACTATTTTATCGAATATCAAACAAAATCTTGACTCCTAAATCATTTAAGCCAAGTTTATGCCCTCAACAATTGTCCCTCTTGTTTTATTCATACCCTGTGTCGCGGCATCGAGACAAACTCAACAAAACTTCACGACCAAAGATAACCCAAAGCTGAGATAACCCAGTTATCCCTTGTGATACGCCCGTTGCCATATAAAACCCATGTAGCCCATGCTCGATCGATCACTGGGTATGAAGGGTCCAGTCAATACCAGATTTTAACAGCCCTGATTATAACGCTACGATAAAAAATAACGATAAATTACGACAAATGACAAACTAGGTCCAGACTAGCGTAGAAACGCATATCTGATTACCTTACCTTTTGATCGTTGTCTAGTGATACCGCATTTATAAACTGCCTAATGTGCTGGGAGATTCCAATTTAATTTGAACCCAATTTCGCGAGTGTTAACCCCTCCCCCCAAGGTTACGAGGTTTATTTCCGATGATTAGGACAAAAGTATTTTCAAAAGTATTTTCTTGCATATATACACGGAATCACTATCCCCCAGCAAAAACTGCAAACTTATCAGCACTAAATTACATGTCGTGCTTATTGTATACGGTAATGGTGTAGTTGTAGCCAAATCTCCGAAAACAAGTCAGAAAATTACGGCATGTAATTATGCAATCGATTATAGCTAGACTGCATGACACCGCATCAAGTTATAACAGAACCGGACCGGTTGTTTGGTTATGTTGCTTCTTTCGGGTTTATAAAATGTCATTTTAAGTATATATAGACTATATGACGTACTTCGACGTTTTAATAAACTTTTATTGCCTCCGTGGTATCACTTTGAGAAAATCTATTGTCAATATTTATTTTGTTGTGAGTTAATTTGTGTTGAGCCGCTGGTCTTAAAACTGGTAGCGCTTTCAACGTTAACTGTAAACAAACAAGAAACATTTAAATGTCACATGTACATCAAAGGCAAAATATCAACATTGTTTTTTTTATTATAAACATAACTTTCAATTATAAAACTTTACATGAGATTACCGAAACCGGAACTACTGGAAAACTGGAGTGTTTTGCTCAGTTCTAAATAACATTCAAAAAAGTTAACTGCGAGCTGTGAAAATATAGAAGTATAATATAAAGAAAGGAAACACATCGTGAGAGGACATCATGGACAAAAGACTGTTTTGTCTTACTTGGTCCTGGAACAAATTGAAATACTATATTCTATTTCTGCTCGGCGTGTTTTTGGGGCTTCAACTCAGCCAGATATGGAGAACCATCTGTAACGAAGGTTTTCAACATCTTGCTACAATTTCCCGGCCTCTCACCAAACAGGTCCACTCAACAACAACACACAGAGGCTTATTACAAAAAGCAAACAGAAATTCTTCAATTGTGTTTGTCGGAGGCTATCCTCGCAGTGGGACTACATTGATGCGAGTATTACTGGATGCCCATCCTGATTTTTACTGTGGCCAGGAGACTCATATCATCCCAAACTTGCTCACATTACAACAAAAATATAGTCGAGGTCGAGCATTAAACCGTATAAAACAAGCTGGTTTTCAAAGCCCTGACGTGATTAACACAACAATTGCGCAAACTATTTTAAACATACTTCTGCAACGCAACACACAATCACGAAGACTTTGTAACAAGGACCCTTTTACATTGAAACATATCCCTTACCTATCCCAGATGTTCCCCAATGCTCAGTTTGTTCTCGTGGTTCGCGATGCTCGCGCTGTTTTGCATTCAGTACATACGAGTAATGTGAAAATTACCAATTTTCCGAAAACTGATGAAAGAGCTCTGAGACGTTGGAGTGCCAGTGTTCGTCTCATGCTCGATGGTTGCATCCATGTTGGCCCACCAAGATGTCTAGTAGTCTATTATGAAAAGCTGGTAACTAATCCTCGTTCTTCAATGAAGCACATCTTACAATTTCTTCATGCAGATTGGAACGAGTCGGTCTTACATCACACACAATTTTTGAACACGTCTGATGGCATTGCTGTGTCCAGGTATATGTTTTGCATTATTCAAATGTGACTGGGATTGCATGGTTGCGCAGTGGTAATGAATCACATGTAGTCAGTTATTTATTTTCGTCCTTTCGCGAATGCCACTCCGTCCTTGCCTGCTCCGCCTTCTTCTCCAGTAAACTGCATGTTCTGACCAGTAAGCACCTCAAGCGAGCTGCCGGGAGCTGGCTACTCCGCCTTCTGGTCAGTAAAATATATTATCATAATTACAGAATGACATTACATCGCTGAGTTGCTTTTTGGTATAGATCCTTATTCTGAGCATGTTAGCATACCTAATCAACGCGATCCTATATAACGTAATTCGCTATCAAATTTTCAATTCAAGAACAAACTTGGAAACAGGTTTGGTAAACGAGCCTAAAATATTGATGCTTTTGGACTAGGCTTAAATTAACACGCTTTTCAACTTTAACTATTTCTAGCATTGAAAAGTCTACTCACCAAGTGAGCAAACCTATCCATCAAAACTCCCTATATTCCTGGCTATCCACATCTCTCAATCTACCACAAGATAAATTGATCAGCTTAGCACCGGTGATGAAAACATTAGGCTACACAGAAATTGGACAACCTCCGAAATACGACCGATTAAACCAGACGTCTTCTAAGATCCAAGCTGATAATATGGCTCCTCCAAATGTTTTATAAGATTACATAATCAAATGCAGATTGATTCGTGCTAGCAATAGGTTCTTTGCTACCCAAGAAAGCTGAAAGTACGGCCCGAAAACAAACCTGCAGCAGTTCTGGTAGGACGAAGTTCTGGTGTACGCAGATCTTCGCTCGAGCCACGTCAAGTTAAACTACGACAAAGTCAGACACTCTACTAATATGTAAAACCTTCCTTCTAATCTGTTTCAAAATTAAAACGAGGTTGAAATGATAGTAATTAAAAGGACAAAGTAATATTGTTTTTTTTGTATTTTAATGCAAGGAACATTTTATGCTTATCAAGCATTCTTGATTTACTAAAGCTGTAAATGCCAAACAAATTCTATCCTCCACATGTTAGTAGTTCTATTGATATATATATATATCGTTATCAAGCGTAAGTTACTTTGCAATTGCGGTCTCAGGTGTTGTGCTGTGAGGCTGGCGGCTCAAAGTAAAACGATAGTTTGCACCATAATCGCTATCCCATTCCTGAGTATGGATATAACCTGTGAATCTAAACCACATGATCACTTTTTCGGCATCCTGAGGGATGTGAAAACGTGCATTCATCGTAGGGTTGTCACCGACAGGACCCAACAACATCTTTTCGACTACTTGACCATGATCTGAGAATTTGGCACTTGCAAAGATATTCCAGGCTCGCCCCATGCCTAAATAACCCTGATCGTTCCAAGGTAGCCGAACCTTGTTGTATAGCACATCGAAATCACCGCCCGGGGTTAGATACCCGTTGACGTATTCATGCCAGGTACTTGTGAACACGATTTGATTGAAAAGAAACTGATAGTTTTTGCCGTAATCGCTGTCATACAGGTACTGATCGCTGTTGTTAAGGCGTTTGAACCAGATGATCAAAGTTTTCGCTGTTCTCGGAATGGTGAACATGGTTGACATCATATTGGTCTGGTTGGTGCTCTGGAGTTCCATTGAGTGAACGTCACCATTTTCTGAGTATTTGATCTCAGCAATAATAACACCAACACCGTTAGGAAGCCGGTCCTGATCATAGATAATCTGAACTGGTTTTAAGACTCCCAAGTCACCTTGAATGATTTCATCCCATTTTGATTTGGTAAACATGATCACGGTTGGGGACGATGACCTGAAAACAATGGTCATTCATGATGAAACATTCCTTTCGCATGCCAAAATTATGCCATCCAGAGACAAACCTGTAGCGCGGGCATGGGTTGATGAACAACAGGATTCCGGACAACAATTTTGGTATCTCTTCAAAACCAAGGACTAGCTGTTCTGAGGGGTGAAGTTAAAAATTCCACCGAATCAATTGTTTTACGATGTAAATTCATAAAATTATTGCTTGCCAATTATAATAAAATGTTGTTGAAATTCATGAAATGGTGTTTGCCGACCAAGGTTTTCTGGGAACAATCTCGGTCATCTGTAGCTAGTCAGAGGGGCCTGTTTGAAGAAAACGATTGTTTGAGCAGGGCGACTTGCCACATTTGTCAGTCTTTAGTTCACATTGGCCTATACTTAATACGAAGAATTTCGAGTAGAAGAATCTGTTTTTTCAACTAAAGTTTGTATATTTATTCTATATGTTTTACAATGTTGTCGTACATTAATTGAAAAGTTGTACGTATATAAGGAAGGTATTTTGCGGCTTTATTTCAACTTCAAACAGGCTGTGACTGCGGATCCCGTGCATATATCAAAGTGGGAAAGTGCAACAGCTGTCTGAAATTTAAAGTGTTCAATTCATACATACATTGTGGGTGCAATCTCATCCTCTGCGAATGTTTCTACATTATCTAAAAGAAAATAACAAAATATAGTAGTAGTAATAAAGAAACGGGGAAACGAATTTCTTTAAAATTTCCGTATTTGTCTAATGTCTGACTGAAATTCGGTTAAATTGGTTCTATTTGTTTAGCACGAGTTACACCGTCTGTCACTTACTGTACATACTCATAATGAGATGACACAGAAAATAACGTATTGCTGGTTCCGCCGAATAGCCTTTTTTGCGAGCAATTCTAGCGCGTTTTTGAGATGAAACATGCGATATAAGGTCGATTGCAATAACTGATCTGATCATTCTAGTGTGCCTATTTCCATGTTTTGTCCACAGCTTCTCGAAAAGTAAGACACTTGTTCTGCGTTCGACTTTTTCTGGCTGGAGAATTTTGTTTGAAAAAATCCCAGGACGGGATGAGACCAATGAACTTAAAAGGAACTGGAACTTCGAAGCGCGAAATGCATTCTCGTCCCCAGAGCCCACCCGTCACAACCGCGCAAAATAGGGTTGCGCACCGGCAACAGAAGAGCTCTGGGGGCGAGAAAGAGCTTGAAATGAAGCTAAGTTTGAATTATTTGATGCACTCCCAGTCCCCTGCAGCAAAAAGCCCTGCGCGGCCAAATCACAGTGGGAATAAAAAATAATTAAAGTATTTGAAAATGACAGAAAAAGCGACGTCCTAGAAGATTTTTATTTATACTTTTTGTTTAAATTAAACAGCAACACAAATGTATCTTACATTATTTACTTTTAACAAACTATCATCAATTTTAAAATTTGTTTTACGATGAATCGTCAGCGTCGGTGAACCACCACCCAATAAGAGCGCAATATTGTGCGAGTTTTGTTTTGACAGAGTTTGATTCGATTCCATGGCCACACTATATTTAATGCGTGTCATTTGCATGTGATATATGATTTCTTTGTATTGCTTACAAAACTCTTAGTATATATTGGTTACAGAATTGCTAGCAAGATTAACATGTGAAATTTCCACTAGCTTATTTTTTGCTCCTTATTTTAATATCAAAACGTAGTTCAACATTCATGTGCATGTAATTGTTCAATGTTGCAGAGCTTGGAAAACGTACATTTACAATCCGACTTTTATATGTGTGTGTGATACCTTACGCAAATGCTGAATTATTATTGTCAGTCGTGTTCATTGAAGCATCTCTTCGCGGACTACTGAGCCCTGCTTATTTTCCATTTGGGCCATATTCTTATACAATAATTCTATACAGACACAGCGATTTTTTAGCATGCCAGGTGCATTTACTCACAAAAAGTAAACTACGCAAATATCCGACCATGAATAACCTGACATACTACAGAGCTGACAAAAGGAATATCTGCCACCAGGGAACGGTTTGTTTCACGGTTTTGAATACCAAAACTCGGGCGTGTGAGTTAAGTATACTCAGTCTACATGCAGTGTTACTAGTGTATCAGTATTAAGTATGACAGATGCAACCAAGATAGGCCATCTAGTCATAATTGTATGTGTAAATATGCACATGCATACCACTCGGAAACTGTAGTACAGTGAACTGACAGTGAATTGACATCACAAGTACAATCTCGACATGAGGACTGAAGGCTGAGGATTGAGCTACGGGAGGATATCCGTTAATGCTAAGAATAACAAAACCCTTCTCGCAAAACCAGCGCTTATCGTTGATTCTTGACGCCAAGAAAATTTACAGGAAAACAAGAAAACAGACTATTTATAGTTTAATTAAGTTTAGTGGTCTTGTTGGTGACATTCTATATGGGAACGACATGTAAGCCAGGCATAGTTTACAGTATATAATGCAGTATTTCTTACCTGGTTCTAAAGGGAGTGCAATCGACATTGTTACCGAGTACACGGTGCCACAAAGCAAAATGAGAACCGTCGTAACATGCATGTTATGCAACAAAGCCTGTGTGTTTACTATCAGAGTCTTCGGTTAGGTGAACGATAACTGTTGTCTTGGCCGGTCAAGACTGCCAAACGTTTTCGTTGTCGTTTTCTGTGAGGTGTGAAGTTTCCCCCAAGTGCGAATTTAATATATAGTGAACTCATCAACAGCAAGCAACGGCAGCCAATCACAGTAAACCTTTTGATTTTTATTGTTTTCATAGCATCGTCTTGTGCTGAAAGTGTACTGTGATTGGTTTATCTAATACTGGTAGCAACCAATCACAAAAGAGCATATTAATTACATGGTATAGGAATTTGTCTTTGTTTATATAACGCTGTGTGACATCAGTCACGTTATTTGATGTTGTTTGTCAAACACCATGGTTCAATACACGAGAAGTGGAGCTTGGCATATTAGTCTGGTTAATATGTCCTACTCAAGCTAAAACTTGCAGACGACACTAATAGAATACAGTCAATATCCAGTTTTGTTTCGACCAGGGCGAATATAAGAAGCTGGACCGGGCTAGATCGACTTTTAAAAACACGGAGAGGAAAAACTACAGGTGGTGCAAATAAATGATAAATAGTTTGGAAATTGTTCGACTAATCGTTGGCCAGTTTTTCTGAGATGTTGTTATTAATGTCATTGATGTCTTTCAGTATCGATTTCAAAAATTTGAAGTGTTTTAATTTACACTATCATGCAGACTATCGAGCATGACTCATGAGTACGTTTTCAGTCGAAACCGCGAGACATTTGTCGTTCCTATACGTGTGACTTGGCTAAATGTGCTTAAAAGATTTCACTAATTTTAAATGAAAGCAGAACTTAGTACTTTCTTAACCCTTCACTCTTTGACCATTATTGTTACAACTCGCAGGAAAACCCTCAGTATACCCAGGGATTTTTTGCTGTTTTCCAGGGGCTCACAACCTTTTACTTTACTAAATTTTATTGCATTCAGACCCTTGCAAACGCCAAGATTTTATAACTAAACAAATATATGTTGTATGTTTGTGCATATATTTAAATGTTTTACTAATTAGATATTTTTTGAAAAGTGAGTAATTGGACAGTGCATGTAATGGCAGTTACAGCAATTTATTTAAAAACAAATCCTAGGCTTGCTTCAGTATTTTCTTTTTATTCAGTATTTTAGCTTTTCTATCCAACGCTTACATTTTACGATATTTAGAGTAAGATAATAAAAGTAATGATTATCCCATGCTATCACCAATCTACTAGTTCTACAGACTTTTCATAACTCCAGTAATCGTTACTTTTGCTATAGTGAGCCGCCACAGTACCATGGGTCCTCTATGGCTGAGTTAAACTGAAGTGATAATTCTTGCCATAATTGCTATCCCATCGCACAGAATGCACATAACCAGTAAACTTGAACCACACGATGACCTTTTGGGCATCCTGGGGGATGTGGAAACGTGCATTCATCGTAGGATTGTTACCGATGGGACCAGACAGCCGCCTTTTTTCGGCTGACCCATGGTCTGAAAATTTGGCATAGCCTTCGATCTTCCAGGCTGGCCCGCTACCCCAATAGGTATCGTTCCAAGGTAGCCGAACCTTGTTGTATAGCACATCGAAATCACTGCCCGGGGTTAGATACCCATTGACGTATTCATGCCAGGTACTTGTGAACACGATTTGATTGAAAAGAAACCGATAGTTTTTGCCGTAATCGCTGTCATACAGATACTGATCGCTGTTGTTAAGGCGTTTGAACCAGATGATCAAAGTTTTCGCTGTTCTCGGAATGGTGAACATGGTTGACATCATATTGGTCTGGTTGGTGCTCTGGAGTTCCATTGAGTGAACGTTACCATTTTCTGAGTATTTGATCTCAGCAATAATAACACCAACACCGTTAGGAAGCCGGTCTTGATCATAGCTAATCTGAACTGGTTTTAAGACTCCCAAGTCGCCTTGAATGATTTCATCCCAACGAAATGATGGGATACTAGTTGGTAATTTCTTTTTGGTAAACATGATCACGGTTGGAGCCGATGATCTAAAAAATAAGAATCGATCGTTCTTAGTATACTATTATGTTGTTTCCACTATGTTCCAGCATTCAGCATTTAGTCTGCTTTGCGCAGCCCTCTAGAGTCTAGTCGGGGTTATGAGGGACTCGCGAGTAGGTTTTTTCTAGATGGAATACTGGACGAATACTGAATCATGAATCCAGGCTGAAACAAATAACAAAGATGTCAAAAACCTAAACGACTGCCTGTAGACTAGACATCCCTAGCCCTACATCGTCACCAGTTACGGTTTGGTTCATCTTATTTTATTGTGTCGTCAGCACGTTTAAAAAGGCGTTACCCGTTACAGTCGCTTCTGCGCATCGATTCTCTTCATAACAAAAGCGGGCTCATGATATAACATTATTGCATTCTTGGAGCTTTTTTAAATAAATTCTGTTGTATATTATCATTTTAGGGAATTTCAAAACAAAACAGTGATAGGTATCAATTATAAGTTAGTATATGCGACATTCTGACAATTTAGAAGTTCGACTAATGCAAACAAAGCGTTTGTTTACGTTATGCCGCTGTAACCTATCATAGAGTTGTTTACGGACATACTTTGTAGGTGCAGGATCATCCTCCAGGAGATCTGAAATGAAATAATAATAGCAATTAAAAATAAATGATTCAAAATAAATTCTTATTAAAATTCTAGCTTTCGTAGACAACCTAATTATTTAATGATATGAAGTCATCGCGTATTTTTAAAAGTTCCTACAATCAAGAGTTCCGCGACTTTTCGCCAAATATCGCTCGCACAATAGTACAGAGAAAATTTTATACGAGAGTTCTAAAAAAGGCGTATAATAAATAATAAAAAAATCCATAAATCTAGTTATATTTTTCCATTCTTAAATATGCCTGAATTACTTTTCCCTCGTATATAAAACAAGCTCACGATACACTACGGTATTAATTGTTTTTGAAAAGGGTTATAGATGCACTGAACAATTTGTGATTCGAACGTTAATCGATACAAACTGGGCTGTTAGGGAATATTGGGTTCAGCCAAACAAAATGCAGCCTTTAGGTAGTGCTTCAGTTGGTTACTGCGCTGTCATCACTTGGCTATTATAATTCATCATACACAAACAGATTTTCAAGAAAGCATCACTTCACCATGACCAAATATCGTATACTAAAATAATGATGGTCATTAACTAAGTAGCCTACTATACAGTGTATGCAAACACTTCAAACTTCTGACCGCATGGAGGCTAGTATTTCAAGGACCGGAATGTCATAGAAAGAAACCCTCGGAAAACACAAAATTAAAGCAACAATATTGCTTTTCTTGTAAAAACTTTCTCAGAAAAACATTGTTTCGGCTTGGTGTATGACCCTGTTGTTCCTCTTAGGATATCTGTTGGACCTATAGTTAATAGAAACTGGTTGGACAAATGTTATTAAAAAAAGATAACTTACATCGGTAACAATTGCAAAATTATTTTCCAGCTTTTAACGTCTTATTTTCAAACATTTTGTTATACTGAGGCTTTAAGTCTACTAATAAGAGGGAAGGGGGGGGGGGGGGGCAAGGGTAGTTTTATTGCCCTTTAAAAACGGTATTTTTTTGCCGGTATTTTTTCTTTTTTAGTCCAATCGAAAACCAAAAAGCTGCCAAGGTAAATATCGGTAAAGCACACCTATTAAAAC
>JAOTOK010038077.1:0-20867 GCA_025770025.1 Virgularia gustaviana
ACTGGTCGTACCATGCTTCTGTTGGTAGAATTTTGTTTCAAAACGTAGCCCGGTTATAACTTCCAGAAAACGGCATAATATAACCGGGCTACAGTATGTTAACTCCAGTACAATGAAGTTACTGGTCGTACCATGCTTCTGTTGGTATATTTTTTTTAAAACGTAGCCCGGTTATAACTTCCAGAAAACGGCATAATATAACCGGGCTACAGTATGTTAACTCCAGTACAATATATGAGGTTACTCGTGCGAGCCGCCTCCCGCGGCCAAACGACCGTGACCGTTGATTTACGATGGGAAAATGGTAACTAGAGGCAAGCATACGTGAAAAAATATGGCGACCTTGAATAACCAAATAATTCTACTCTTTGCCACGAATTTCTAGCCTTTTCAGGCATGATTTAGCTTGGTAATTGACGAGAATAACACTGAATTAAACACAACATGTCAGGTAAGTTATCTGATCATTCAGATGTACACGTACTGATAGCACTTGTGAGTTATATTCTTCTAGACCTAGTTCATAGACCCTACAAAATTAAAATACTTAAATAGAATTAATACTGTAAAAAGCCTAAGGAGCTGTCTATAATAGCATTGATTTCTATTAGTCTGCGTTCACTAGAACACAGGCTACAAAAACTTATGCTTTTTATATTTATATAAAGCTTTGGAGGTGTGCTAGAGAACTGAAACCACTTATAGTTATAGCATCAAATTATTCTGTATGATATACCAATACTGTATCTGGAGCATCTGGCTTTTAACATGAATTTTACTTAACTGTACTTTACTTACATGTACGTGACCTCAAGTCCAAGTAGTTTTTTTTATATATTTTTTTGCCATGATGATTTCAACAATCAATCATTTGACACTTGAACCACAGAATTAGAGTGAATAATAGGTCTCCACATTTGCTGCACCTAAATGCTGGAATTTTGAGTACTGATTGAGAAGCATCCAAGTCTATCCATTATAGGCCGGCCCTCAGCTATATACAGCATAGATCTGTGTAGTTGGGAAGGCCGGAGATATCCCAGGTGTGTTAGCAAGAATTTGTCGATAGGTATATAGTGATATTTCGAATTTATTACAAATTCATCAACAGACTAAAGTTACTGTACAAAGCTAGTTACGGTCTATAATATACAAACAAGCATAGGGGAATCAACAGATAGTATTTATGTCATCGACAACAGACTCGTCACTGGGCAGGGCTGCAAAGAAGAACCAGAAACGGGCTGAAAAAAGAGCACAGCAGAGAGCTCAAAAACTCAAAGAAGAAGGTGTTATTGATCGTCTTAAGGAGGAGAGTGTAGACCCAATGACTAAACTGAAGACACAACTACAGGAGGCAAAAGCTAACAAAGTAAGTTATGCTGTAATAAAATCTTTGGTAACAAAAAGTAAGAGATACCTATACTGAATAATGTATATTTATGTTTTATGATAGGACCATAAACTAGCTGCGCAATTGCGCAAAGATATCTGGGTATTGCAAGATAAATTTGCTGGACAATTACCGTAAGTTGCATGGTACAACTTTCTACAGTATCTAGTATCAATGATTCTTCTTGCAGAAGCTTTTCAACCCTGGGCTGAGTTCAACCCCAGTGTTGAAAGTGGTGCATATAATTGGCCCCTAAGAGTGCCATCTTATTCTGTTGATGTTTTTTTTGTTTACAGGCCTGGTGAAGATCTGGATAGTTTGGAGACTCGAGCAGAGGAGCTACTAAATCCAGACATTCAAAATGCCAGTTTGACACCGAATACAGATAGTAATAACACAAGTGATAACCTTCCCGTGTCAACTGAACATCCAACAGAGAAGAAGATTCGCAAGTTAAAAAAGAAACTACAACAGATTGAAAATCTTAAAAGAAAACGGGATGAAGGAGAAGAACTGGATACGTGTCAGGTAATTACAAGAGAACATGGCTATAGCCAGACAGTTTCATCTAATTTTACTGTATTCTATAGAAACTGAATCATCTATTTTTACGCTTTTTACAATTTTGTGGCTCTCATAACAATTATGGGGAAACTTTCAAACTTGTTTTCTGTTGTTGTACATAGACTGCAAAGGTTGAGAGTGAGAAAGATGTTGTGAAAGAAATTAATGAGCTGGAAGAACTGCTGAAAATTGAGTCAGGTGCATTAACTACTGAGTCTGTCTAGACTGACTATGTGTGCTATGATGGTGGTATCTACCCCTTGCAGCTTTTGTCTTGCCAATCAACAATCATGTGGTGCTCAAAAGAGATATGGTTACCTAGGCCGTTAACCATACAATGTTACCCTGTTAGAAACAAAGCAACCATACAATGATTACCTTGTTATGAACAAATTGCACAGCCCGTCTTTTGAACAAGTGTGAACAGCTCCGAGCTGGCCGCAGCTAAAACAGTGCTGTTATCATCATGCATACTTGTTCATAGCTGCTAGCAGCACTGTTCATATCTGTTAACAGGGCCCTGTTTGTTCAACAGGCCTTGAACGGTGCTGTTAACATGCATGAAAAGAAATGTTGAATATTAGGTATGAACAGTGACTTGTAAAAAGCACTGTTACATTAGTATTCAAGCCTGTTGGTTCAACATTGAGTTTTAACTAGAACTTTTAGTGACTATGGATTTTGGGGTAGTGAGATTGTGTTTGTATTTGTCTAATATGGTTCCCTCTGACTGACAAGAACGAAGTTTGGTTTAAAATGAATGTATTTTTTTAATATCCAACATATTCATACAGTGTATTGTACATGGAAAATAATATCAAGTATATACTAATTATGTAATTGCATCAATAATATTAAAATTATTCCAACATGAAACTACTTTAATGTACCTCATTTAACTTTTGTTTTTATGTGGGAAATAGGGAGAAGATATCATGAGTTTATAACTTAAGTAATGAATACACTATCACCAGCAATATGATACCTCATCTCAAGTACATAATCTGTCATACTGTATGTAGCTTGTGCAGTTTTAAAATATAACTGACATTTTGTAGTGGTTAAATTATAAACCCAAATAACCATACTTGAGTCAAAAAGCATAAACTATAAAGTTTTAGAATTTTCTTTTTTATAATTTTGCCATTGATGAATATTTTGAATTATTTGACAAAACAGTTTGGTCTTTATGAACTAAACACGAGAGAAATGTAAAGCTGTAATGTGCCTCCACTGTGCTTGCACTCTCTTGGTCTACTGCCTAATGATACGTGCCATGTAACCCTTTGGATTTGTCATGTAAAATTGTAAGCTTTGTGGCTTTGCATTAATGATGACTATAGAAAATGTGGATAGCATAATTGTTTTTAATAACCCAGTTATGTGTCTGAAGCTTGACAATTTCAAGCTTTGAACCTACTGTATGTATGTCTAGTATATAGATATAGCATGACTTTTGCATTACTCAATATCCAGTTGTAACATATACCTTTAGCAAAAGAGTATTAACTCTTCTGTTATAAATCTAAATATCTGGGAAGATATTTAGATCTATAATGGTAATGTATTTTTTAATCTAATATACTAAGTTCCATCTTGTCTAATTAACTCGAGCCATCCAAGGGTATATCCACATTGGCGGGTGGGGTTGTACCATGCAAAGGGATATTGGTGCCCTCTGGTAGTGTTGTAGCAACAGAGGGGGTCGCTCCTGCAGTTATATCGGTGAGTAATGGTGCAGGGTTGGTTGTTACAGTGGAGCTGCTTGGTATAACTGGTGTCTGGTGCTGTAAGGTTGGTGGACTGAAGCTTGGGTTAAGGAGTACAGCAGGTGCTGGCGATACTGTGGTGCTGACAGAAGATTCACCAACTAAACCACCAGCCACATTTGATTGAGCAGGTGTATCTCTACAAAATAGTGTACAAAATCCACATTTAGTAAAAGAATGCTTTGTAGAGATTACAGTCTGATCAGTATATCTTCAGTAACGACATTGCCTACCGTATATGTGAGCTGTAGGGCAGTTGGACGGGTGTTTGAACTGGTTGTTGAATGGGTGAAGTTGCCACTGGCATGGTTGGGACACCACTTACTAGTGGGCTTGCCTGAGTCGATAGGGATACATCTTGTTGCAGTGGACCAGGTTGTGAGAACGGGTTCACTTGCGCAGGGTTTGAGTTGGAAAGATTGAGATTCACCATCGCAGTTTCTAAACCTAAGAAGAACAACATTATAATTAGGTCTGTTTCATACACACATTATTTAGTTTTATAGTCATGAACAGATGAAATGATGGGGATGTGCTGAAGAGTTCTGGGGGTACTTGTACTGTACAATAAGGAACAAGGTATGATAAAAAGGTATTACCATTAACTTGTGGTGGAGGCATTGAGGGTACAGTTGATGGAGCTACCAGTGAAACCTAGGAGACAATAGAATTGAAACCAGAGCTAGTTTAAGGCTTTTGTGTACCAAGACTTCTGTACACTGTATCGTACAAGACTGTACCAATCATATACTATCGGTACTGTAGTCTATAGTAGTACATCACAAAGCATACCACTGTCCGGGTTTTATACAGTTCGGATCATATAAGTTACACTATTACCTCAGAAAATCCATCTAATGCTGGTTTGACAACCGGTGGTTCTTTTGGTCTATGTGACTCCTCCCTTATTGGAATCCTGTGCAGATACCCAAAACCAATACCACATCCCATACTATTAAAGAAAATCAGACAGGCCCATTGAAATATATATTATATAAACATAAGTACAATAACTACAGTCTCTCAGCAGATCCAGGAATTTTTGCCCCAGTTGAAATGTGATCTAGATCTGCAAATATAAACTATATTCATAATCCCATCTGAACAGTATATTTAATATTTTAAATAATGGTCTACAAACCTTCCTTCTCCTCCCCAGGCATTATTAGGGGTGATGGTGACCTAAATAAGAATTAAAATGGTGTTTTTTTGCTCTATAAAATCACATGTGATGCAAATGACCTCACTAAACATCTTCGTATTACCTCTCTACAACCATCTGTTTCAGAATTATAGACATAAAGCTTTAATGGTTTTCCTTCATGACTCTCGATCAATGCAAACAGATCCTCGGTCTAAATGAAAGTTTATGGTTATCTCCAAAAAAGTAAGTCATTCACTATCTGATACCACAATTTAATAGTTTTGCAAGGCATATAGTAAAAGTAAACTACCTACCTCATGAAGAACTGAATCTGCTCCAATTATGTAGTCGGTGAAAGGTCTAAAGCCTGCAATGTCTGCTGGAGAGTTCGGTTGGATCTCCTGTAACGTGAACAGTCATCACGTCAAAATTTATCATACTTATGCAATGATACAACATTACTGGGGCCGGTTGTACGAAGGCTGAATAGCGCTATCCACTGAATAGCGGTTTTTTCAACCTTTGAGAAATTGTTCAAAAAGCTGTGAAATTCACCGTCTGGGCTCAGAATGTATAGTAAGAACTTCAAATTAAAAATACCAAATTTTAATTTGAGGCAATATTGATCAACAGCCAAATTCACAAGCCTTGAAAAAATTGCTATTCAGTGAATAGCGCTATTCAGCCTTCGTACAACCGACCCCTGGGTCCGGTTGTACGAAGGCTGAATAGCGCTATCCAACGAATAGCAGTTTTTTCAACCTTTGAGAAAAGGTTGAAAAAGCTGTGAAATTCACCTTCTGGGCTCAGAATATGTATCGTAAGAACTTCAAATTAAAAATACCAAATCTTAATATGAGGCAATATTGATCAACAGCCAAATTTTTAAAGGTTGAAAAAAACGCTATTCAGTGGATAGCGCTATTCAGCCTTCGTACAACCTGCCCCTGGTGTATAACCTTTATTAAATACCGTAAGCACTATTCTATAATTAAAGGAGAAGTGTCACCATCTATATACATCTTTTCTGCACATACTGTTTTACCTTCTATATAAATATATCAGAAACTCTATATGAAACATGGATAAATCATCTATTACTGATTGATGCCACCATGACAACATGAAGGATTTTCTGTCAGTTTCTGATATATTCTGGAGCTAAAACAGTGTGCACAGAAAAGATGCGCAAACAGTACCATTGTTCCTTTAACTGCTTACCAAGACGTGCCAAACATTTTCATTAGCTCCTTCAAATGAACAAAACCTTATACTAACACCTGAAATATTGAAAGTAAAAGTAAAAGAGAAAGTTTAGTCTATAAAATAATTAAGTAACTGTGTAGAAATTGTTAATGTCATCAACTAAAGTTATATTTACTTACCAAGGAGCCCCTGTCCACCCCATAAATTACTGGGAGTTATACTTGCTTCTGTGATAAAGGAAAAAATAATATAAAAGTTCGCTTAATAATTGTTTAACCAGTAGGCGAAATTCTGTAATTAAAAATCATACAGTCAACATTTATCCTACCCTTATTTATCCTATCTGTATCACTCTTTCTATTGTGTTCCATAATCTATTAATACCTCGAACTTTACAAGTTTTGCTGCTATACACAAGCATCTTTACAGGTTTCTCAGCACTGGATTTAAGAATTTCTTTCAGTGTTTCATTATCTTGATCCTAAAAAGGCATACAACATTAAGAAACATTTATAAAATAGACCATACACGTTGCAGGATTTGTTACGTTGTAATACAGCAATTGTAATTGCCTGGTATAATTAAGGTTAACCAAGAACTCAAGAAGCAATTGCAAATAGGTTAATAGTATATATGTACATGCACGAAAATGTCACACGGTTGAACAGATCTTTTGAACAAATAGGGATTGAATATAGGTCTGTTACAGTACATCAACAGCCTTGAGCAGTGCTACTGCAACCATGCTTTTCAAGGCTGTTGAATCAACAGTGCAGTGTTACAACAGCAGTTTTACAACGGCAGTTTTTGAGCCTGTTATTCCTGTTCATGCATGTTATTAACAGCACTGTTCAGGGCCTACCGAACAAACAGCCCTGTTAAAAGACATGAGCAGTGCTGTTAACAGCTATATTATTAACCGGCTAGATCACAGCTCAACTTTATAAATTTAAATGATCAATTGATCATGTCATCTACCAATCATTTGCATTATATTTACACTGATTACGAATATATAAGCAGTACAGTACGAAGTGGTTACAGTATGTACCACTTGATAACTTCTTTCAAAATTAAAAATTTGGTTTGCCAACTTAAATATATCTCTTATGTAAATATATGAATAAATCAATAGCCTAATTTATAGTAATCCATATTATATTTTTCATAATTATAATATAAAATTATTTTATAATTATAGATCTAGTATTGAGATTAAAATAATAATTGTTTTGTACCAATCGGGTATTATCAATGGCCACGATGAAATCAAAAAACGGTTCCAGACCAGCTTTGTAACCAGGAGAATTATCTTGCACCTAAAAGAGAGAGCTTAAAATTATTTCTATATTTTTATCAACGAACAATACATTTGATTTGCTGTTGCAATTAATAAACAGACACAAAGAAAAGAGGATAACATATAAGCTCAGATTTGAAAAAGCCTATTTTCTCACTCTCAGAACATGATAGCCTTCTGTGCCACCACCAGGAATCTCCTCTTGTGAAGCTCCAACTCCCATTTTAAACGAAAACTCAAAGAGTTTTTCAGTCTCCAAATTTTCACTTCAACTTTTACTGAATGTTGACGTGGAGATTTCGCGTCGAACGTGATATTCGACCCAGTTCCCCCGCGCAAGTCTGCGCTTCCGAGCGCGTATTATGCTAATAAGCATGGACTGATTGCGCAATAGAGTTATCTTTTCAAAATAGTGGGGAAAATAAAATTCATAGTTATCTATTTCCTTCCCAGAGCTTCATCTTGGGTAGTCATTTCTGTGTGATGAAATATTTAATTGCATTACCTTGAATAATAAATTTTATGTGTATATTTTGCTCAAACTTTAAAAAACACAACATGGCGTTCTCCAGTTTGGCAATCAAAGTGCAACTCAATTATTTTCTTATGACTTTACTTACGGCATGTGGTATGATTCTCAAACTAAAGTATTTTACACTAGCTACGTATTATATAATATTATGTTATGGGAATTTAATAGTCTGACTATTTTGCTAGTGTTTGCAAATTATCAATACAAAACTTTTTATACAAACGTAGAGTAAAATTGCACGTAAAATGCAAAAGTAAATCGAGTACCAACTTGAACTAAATTTGATACAAATTGTAGCAATTTACACCCGCAAGGCCACGTGATATACATAATTAATATATGCGGGCAAGCGCGGGAAACAAATTAGTAAATAGTATTCAATATGGCAGATGTTTCTGTTAAGAAGAGCAACGAAAGAAACGAAGTTTTATTGTACGAGGGGGACGGTCTAATGGATGCTGAGGCTTTGGAAAACTGTAAAAATGCCGTATGTTTGATTAGATGTCAAACAAGTTCGGGATCGTCAGTTGTGAAGTAAGTTTTCTGAGACAAAACCGAGTACGACCGTCAACGACAAAAAAGCGTGTTATTCTTATTGATTTTGAATTTATATTTATTGTGTCATTGTGCGAGATTGTTTTTTTTGTACTGTATTTTCCTTCATGGTACGTTTTTTTTTATAAATTTTACACTTTGCACCATTTCGTTTTCCTTAGAAGAGGCACTGGATTTTATGCAAAAGCAAAAATCTTTGGTAGGGAGTATTGTTGCATCGTGACGAATCACCATGTGTTGAGTTGTGAGGAGGATGCTAGCCAAGCTTGTGCTGTCTTCTTCTATGAGGGCAAGAAAGCTGGTCAGGAAGTAAAGCTACAACCTGAGAATATATTCCGAACGAATAAGGTACATAGTGTATGGTGAAATTAGGGGACCATTACTATACAGATTTCTGGCTTGTATTCAAACTGTAGCATGGTGCATCATTGTGGTACTAGTACCAGAACTGGTGGTAGCATTTAGTGGTGAAGCAGCATGACGAGGCAGAGTGGACATCGGTTGTCACCAAACTTGTTTTCATTTTCTCAACAAGAATCGTCTGAGTAGTGGGTAATCAATGTTACGTGTCGTCCATGTTGATACCACACTACTGTGACCATACAAAGAATTACAAAGTCACAACTGCTGACAATGGATTCTATCGGTGTCTGTATCTACCATAATGTATCTACTCTTTATTCCTTTCATTAAACTATTGGGTTATAAACAAGAATATGTCTAATTATAAACTTCATCTAAACATGTAAAGCAATTTGATAGGAGCAATGAAGTAACAGTAAAATTGACCTTTTTCTAGAATCTTGACTACACAGTGGTTGGTCTCAATGAAGAGGAATTAAACAGTATTTATCCAAAGATAATTCCAATTGAGTACAATGGACAACCCGAGGCAAACAAGGGGGATGACATTTTCATATTCCAGCACCCAAGAGGATGTCCTAAGAAATTCAGTTATGAAAAAGTCCTTGGGATAGAGCCCCCTTACGTGTTTTATTGTGCAGATACTGATGAAGGCTCGTCCGGGTCACCAGTTTTACGTAAACTATGTCTACTGGCACTGCATCAGAAAGGCAACAAGGAAGATGGTTATAACAAGGGGACTCTTTTTAGTGCCATAATTGAAGACCTACACTCAGGCAATGCAGGTACTGACTACTGAACTGGATTTTAGTGTATTGCTTTGATTGTTCCAGACAGATCAGACAGTTCTACACATTTTAACCAGCACTGTACTATATAAAAAGAATATTTTTTGCTTTTTCAGCTTCACCTGGAAAACGAACCCATGCAGAAGTTGGTAATGGTGATGTCGAGGATATGGAAGGTGTGATAATAGTCTTACAGTATAGCCTTTTTATGGATTAAAATGTTATTATAAACTGCCATTTAAACTGCCACAAGTGATTATTACATTACATACAACTTATGGTGTAGCAGTACTGTAGGATACTTTCAAAGACTCATTTATTCAAAAAACACCCCTATGGTACTTTGTACTACAATAGCAGATATTGTTGTCAAAAGTACTAATGTAGTATAATTTTCATTTGTTTTTACAGAATGTTTAAAGAGAAAATGTGTTCGAACAACTAAAGATGAAAAGTGCACAACACTACTTGGTCTAAAAACAGAAACTGATGGTGGGAAAGTGGAGTTATACCCAGATAGTGAAAAACTTGATATTTTAAGTTCTAAGTGTAGTGGTTTCTACAAACACTTGGGAAGAAGACTTGGTGTTGCTAACGAAACCATTGAAGAAATCAGCCGGGATCATATCAATTATAAAACAGATCGTGAAAAGTGTTTCCAGGTTTTTCAAGAATGGAGAGAATCAGAATCATCTCCATTTACTTATGTCCAGTTGGAAAAAGCTTTGAGAAGTTTGCACAAAAATGCACTGGCCAACAGATATTGCACCGGTGAATAACTTGAAAACCAAGGTATTATGCTCAGCTGTAAATTGGGTGTTGGTACAAGTATGTCTGGTCACAAAACACTTAAAGTCAGTGCCCCCAAGACAAAAAGGCAAGGAAGGATTTTTGCTAGCATAAAATATTAGAATTAAACAGATCACATCAGTCTAAGAGAAGCTTTTTAACTTTGAAAACATCCATATTGGGTCTGCCGTTGCCCAAAACAATGTTGCTGCTGCATCAGCAAGAGCGCTACGGAGGCTTTTGATGTCAAAGACTCGATGCAAATTGACAACAAGCCAACAGATATGTTGATAAATGAATAGAAAGTGGTGATTCAATTTAAAAAAGTTCAAAATATGTCTATATCTGGGGGACTCTTCGGCACATGCTCACAACCGACTGGAGGCCCCCTTCATGTTGACTATAAATTTTAATTGTATTATGCTCAATTGTTTTATAAATTATAACTGTACATACATACTCTATTTTGTGTTCTACATTGTTTATATCACTTCACAATATTACCTATTACAACCTACAATACATAAAATTGTATATATTATTTATGAGCTAAAATTTTAAAACTTGCATTCCTCGTAGAGCTTTTAATCTAGTGCCTTACAAAAATCAATTGGATATTAAAATTGCTTTAGAGTTCACGACCATGTCCGCGATGTTATATAAATCAGAACTATATTATAAAAAATATTTGCTATATATATTTACAATTTAAAATTCACTTGGTGATTAAATAAAGTTTGGTATATTTGCAAATATTGTCTATTGATTCCTCGATCGATGGTTTACTGTGTTTGTTCGCTTCAATTCGTTTTCAAAAATCACTCCCCAAATTTCCACGGGCATTTCTTGGATATGTTCTGCTGGAAAAACTTGGTATTTCGTGCGTGAACTAAACTCCCCACCGTGCCAACGTTTCATGATCTTTTGTAAACAAAACACCCTCTTTAAATCGCTCTTCCATAATCCGGTCGCTTGAAGGTGTTTGCAACTTGGAAGTGAATTTCTGTAGCTCAGAAAATGTCTTTTCCACAATGAATCACACGCTGCGACGAAACTTCGCCATTTCCTGCAAGTCTGTTCAGAACGACATAGACTTTTCACGTCCATAAATCCGAGGACCTTTAAACTTATCTCTGGGGGAAGTACCTCGACAAAATCAACTCCATTTCCCCCTTCATAATTTTCCCCCAAAGTAACGCTTTTCTTTACAGTAGGACGAGTATTCCTCTGTCGGTTTTTCGCGCCTCTCCTTCGTCTCCTTTCCATCCGATTTGCAGCAAACACAGCTATTTTATAGCAGGTTTTATTAACGCTTTTCTACAGTATACCACTTTGTTTTTGTGTTATTTTTGTTTCAATTGCAAGAATACTATACGGTAATTAATTGTTACAATTGTTTTGACCCAAGCAATCTGATTGGTCGATGCCAGTGAACTCGTCGATGCTGTGAAAGTTGTTACGTCATGTAGTATTATATATGACGCGTTTTCCGCTTCTTCTCTTCCGGTTAAAGCTGTTCATATTTCGGAGCCTCGTGTGGAGCAAAGAGCTGGTATAATTTGGAAAACTCCCCTCTAAAACAGTGTCAAAGCTCTTTCCCTTTTAGCTATTTCTTGCTGGTTTTTGAATATGGAGTACGTAAAGGCATTAAGGCCTTATTGCAGTGCTTATTATGTTTTAAATACCGTCGCCTCAGCGTTGTATTTTGTCATGAAGACGGTACATCCAATATGTCAGTGGTTTTTCAAAGAAGGTGAACAATGTCAATTAAGTTGGGTATGTTTTTACTTACCGTCTCGGCTAAGGTGTTGTTTACAGAATTTTAGAAATTGTAGTTCTAGGTTTCAAACTTTCTGAATTTCTTTATTATTTTATGAGAGGGTGGATTACATAATATTGTTATTTCTTTCATAATTTATGCGATGTATATGTAGTATAATTAAATATTTTTCTGTTTTCTCATAGGCTGACTCAGAAGTATTAATTTTCGCAGCAATTGTTCTGGCTATAAAAAATGCAAAATGGAAAAGAGGTTTGTATTTTTTGAAAGATTTTCCAAAAAAGAGTCTGCAAACAATTCAGCTCTTATCCTTGCTTCCAGTATCCATGTAACCAAGTGGTATAGACATATAGCTCAATATAAAATTAGTACATGGAAAAGTACTGCTTGCTAAGAGGATATCACTATGCTACTTGCACAATAGTAACAATTTTATGTATACTCAAACCATATTGTGTAAAGCAGCCTAGTTTATTGAATTTGGAACCCAGCATATTGGTTGCAAAATATGTTGGTACCACAGCATGTAGGTTGCAGAAATTTTCAAACCAACATGTTGGTCATAGAATCAGCAACATCAGATACTTGGGTTGCTGAAACTCTGCACATAACTGATTATACTGGTGATCAGTGTATGACACTCACAATTTATGAGTCTTAGCAACTCTAGTAAGTATAGGCCATGGAATTTGGGACCCCAGTATATCAGCTGTCCATGCGTTTATGGAACCTTGCTTCAGCCATACACCTGTATGTCATATAAGTAATGTGCCTCTGTGAGCAAGGTGTGGCTATAAGGATGAGAATTTGCAGCATATTCTCTACTGTTGGTATCTAAATTGAAAACAATGTTAATCAGTTATTTTTACTATATTTTTTAGATGCAAACAAGGATCTCATAGGGATGACGTTTGCATTTTTCAAAGCTGTCAATTTGGTTTTGTTCTTCAGAGGAGACTGGCGACTTTTTATTTTATACTTTGTAATCTGTTTGAGTAAGTCTATAAATTTATCTGAAATATATTATGCATAATATAATATTCCAAGAAAGCTGTAGAGTAATAATACAATTAAATTAACTAAAAGGTATATAATTATTAATTATTGCAATTCATTTGTTACAGTATTCTTGGTTGCTTTACCCGAACCATTATATGATGGTCCTGATGATGTTCAACTTTTTAACAGTCGTGCAACTCTAGAGGTAAAAAATGCAGTTCTACTGTAGTAACATTTAATATGATTTTGAAATGAAAATTCTATGTTGACGAAATGGTTTTCGAACCTACTTTGTTTCAAATTGCCAACTCTTTCAACTCACCAAAAACACCTGCACAATGTATTTGTTATGAAATTAACAACTTTGGTAGAAATTCTAGACAAGATCCTGTAGGATCCTGGGGCCGGTTGTACGAAGGGTGAATAGCGCTATCCAACGAATAGCGATTTTTTCAACCTTTGAGAAATTTCTCAAAGAGCTGTGAAATTCAACGTCTGGGCATAGAATATATCGTAAGAACTTCAAATTAAAAATACCAAATCTTAATTTTACGAAATGTTGATCAACACCCAAATTTATAAACGTTGAAAAAATCGCTATTCAGTGAATAGCGCTATTCAGTCTTCATACAACCGACCCCTGGTGTGTAAGATCTTGTAGGGTCTTGTAGGATCTTGTACAAGATCCTATAGGATCCTATAAGATTCTGGTTAGGATCAAACATAATCTGAAACATGATCTTATAGGGTCCTATAAGACCCTGTAAGATCTTGTACAGGATCCTACATTATCCTACAAGATCCTACAAGACCTTACGTACTAGGATCCTACAGGGTCCTGCCAAGATTTCTATCAGGGAATTACTGTGTCTTTGATTTATGAAAGAAACACACATGCTTTTCTGCTCACACCTAGCACTGTCAGGGAAAATTCTAAAACTTTCTAGAAGGATTTCCTTGTGAATTTGGTGCTAGCAGTGGTTTGACAAGTCAGTGCATTTCTGCTATCAATATGAGTTAATATTGAGGTTGAATCACAGTATTTTCAATTGTTTACTAGAATGAATTAAAAGATAACCCAAGTGTGACGTGGTTGGTGGAATTCTACACAGTCTGGTCACCACCATGCAAAAAGCTTGCTGAACCATTTGCAGAAATTTCTCTAAAGTATGATATGTCACATGACATGTTACGATAGCACAGTTGGGGAGTGCACAGTGCAAAACATAAGGCTAACTGCATATATTTGAGACCAATGTTTTGCCTTTAATGTTTGTAAGCAGCTCAGGTTTTTGTATTCTGATTTTTAGGTATAGGAATAAGTTTTTAAAATTTGGCAAGATGGACTTAGGAAGACATCCAATAATGGCAAAGATGTAAATATTTTTATCTTTATTAATGGATTCTTGACCCTTATGCTTTGGCAGGGTACAAATTTAACAAGCAATCTTTATTTAACAGACTTAAAATTGATGACTCAGTTACATCGCGGCAGCTTCCAACATTAATCCTATTCAAAGATGGGAAGGAAGCCATGAGGCGGCCATTGGCTCCATTAATAAAAGATGGGAAAGTGAGCCCTTTTCAATTTACTGAGGTCAGTAATCAGTCTGACTGAGAGTCATCAGAGTGTCACCATGGACCACATACAGACATACCGGTACAGACAAATAGCAGGGTAGACAGGGTGATCAGACACTGTAAATGGTTATTTTAGAATGGTGAATGGGTTGCTGTATTGACTGACCATATACTGTACATTACAGACAAACAGTCTTACATATACATTATGGATTTATGAAGATTCACGTTTGGACATCACCATCAATATACTACAGTGGATTACCAATATTGTCACCATGTACCACCATCATCCCACCATCATACAAAAACTGCCACTGTTGACAACACCTTTATCATCCTGATCACTGTCACCATCATAATTACCATCTGAATACATGATAGCATCATTACCATCAGTATGGTTGTCAATGTACCACCATGACTATCAACAGGACCATCACACACTGACAAATATATACAGTTTGTGTGCATCTGGACTATTGTTGATTTTCATGGTTTTTCTTTGTAGGAAAATGTAATCAAAGCATTTGAGCTGAACTCTTGTTTTGAAGTGGCTAAAAGTAAATTGGAACGTGAGGAAAAGAGAATGAAGAGAGAAGAAGAAAAGAAAAAAGACTAGGGATGCAACGGTTAAGGTCAGCTGTAACCCTCTAGTCAAAGGCCCATTCTTCATTATCAGGTTGCATGAGTCGCTGATGAAAATATGGTTTGGTTGTTCATATGAAAGTGGAGGGAACTGAACATGAAAATGCGTACAAGAACATACGAGTTTCGTTTGATGCTGCATTTTAGGTACTGTTTACGAGGCGGAAGAAACTGGCACCAGACTAATAGTGTAAATCGGCCATTCAGATAATCTGGCAGCCGTTTGGGACAAGCAGACGCAATTACTGACGCTAGTTTATTTATTTGATTGCATATGGCAAGAAAACGAAATATTTTTAAAAAACGGACACATTGAGTTGCAAACGTTATAAGTTTAATTTTGTCGCTTTCAAGGTCTCCGCGTTACATGCAGGCGAACTTGCAACGCCCATTTTCACTTTTCAACTGTGCTGTGCGTAAAGTTGGCATTCCAATTGACAAAGTTGCAAATGCGATGTTATAATACCAATGTGTTGGATGTGCTTGTATACTGGGTCGTCGGTATACTACGGAAAAGTTTATATACGAGACGATGGAATTGCCGAGAAAAACTGCCACAAAAGTTGTAGTCTACGTTTTGAAAAAATCTCATGCAGTAGTAGTTGTTCCACGAGATGTTTTAGGATATACCCAATTAAGGATACTATAGAATCTCAGGGTGCAAAGGATGCATTAAGGGTACTAGAGAGATCGGAGGATGCCTGTATCATGTTTCTAAAGATACTGAAGAATTAGAATGTCTAAAGGAGGCTTCTAAGAATACTAAATAATGAAGGTCCAAGGATACTGAAGGAGGTCTTAGGATGCTAAAGGAGGTCTAAGGATATTAAAGGAAGTCTAGGGATATTTAAGGTTGTCTAAGGATACTGAAGGATGTCTAAGAATACTGAAGGAGGTCTAAGGATACTAAAGGAGGTCTAAGGATACTTAAAGAAGGTCTAAGGATACTAAAGCAGGTCTATAAAGGAGGTCTAAGGATACTAAAGAGGTCTAAGGATAAAGGATAAAGGGGACTAAAAGATACCAAAGACTTACATGTAGATACTTGAGATTGGTAATTTCAAGAAGGTCCGACAATCAAAGGTGGCCATCAGTAAGGACATCATACTGTAGAATACTAAGGATGCTAAAGGAGATCTGAGGATAGTAGAGGATGTCTACCGATAATCCAAGGATATTAGTCTAAAAGATCTCCCGATTCTAAAGGTACTAGAATGACTCTGTTGTTGGTACGAAACCAACTTTAATACATACTGTAACACCTATTTTGGTTGTTCATTTTGTGAGGAGAACCCGAAAGGGGTCAATATACACCACGTGCAGTATCAGGCCACACCCGCATCTCTTCCGCCCGCACATCCTCCCGTGTTCAAATTCACGTCGCCTGCAATATGTCCCACGCGATGATACGCTCTGCGCCTTGTTTCCTTGTTAACATCGTCGTGGTCGGCTTCTAAATAATTTTCCTTCCAACTCTTGGGGCGAATTGTAACCGATATGGACGCAAAACAATTTTAAAGCGACTTTTTGGGTAACATGTGTTGCCCTCCGTTTTTCAGTGGCCAGTATTGGGTTCTATTGTAACACTAACTTCGCTTCAAAAGTTTTTCGCGATGCTTCGTTACTGAGACGTTGTAATATAAGCGTGCTGAGCAAAGCATGAAGTATAATTAAAAACTTCCTCGTTAACTTAGCCCGTTCTCGGCGGCATATATCTATTTCTCATACTTTCTTCCCTGTCTGACATGCATTACACGATTTAGCTTGTCCTTGAAAGAGCTCTGTCGCACCCGAAAACAGTAGAAAACACAACTGTATTTCATTTGGATGTTCTCGTACAATTGTTTTTCCCCCGATTATAAAGCGAAAGGCGGTCGCGTGTCCACTGACTATTAATTTGTAAGTACACAAAAACCGTAGGCAACTCTGCGGTCGACTACAGCAGCTGTTTCAGGAACCTAACAGGTACGAATTTTGACTCTTATTCGCACTTTATCATACTTTTTGTATTAATTGTCTTAGGGTATTACAGTAATCGTAGAACATCACGTGTACATTAGTACCAGCGCAGTATTATTAAACTAGTTGCGAAGCCCCTTTGGCAAATACGAATCCAACCGGCTACGCAGTCAACTTGACCGCTACATAATATATATATAACGAAGTAGTCAAGTGGCTATCCACTCACTGGCCGGCTTTACAGCCACGAAGTCAACTGGCTATGTAGTCGAAAACTGTATCTATATGGACAAGAGTTGTCGATTATCACGTTTAATCAGGCACGTTGATACCACGGCGTAACCAGGAAACGCAGTCAGAGAGCAACGTCGTAGTGACTCGGGTAAGGGCAGGTTGTGACAAGGTATTCTGCAGTCAAGCAGAAAGCATGCATGGCGCTTTAGGGGATGAACTAGCATTAACTAGTCAAGCAACAGCTCGGTTTATCAGAGTAAGTTTGAAATGTGCACCAGCCCTACTATAATGCCGTTATTTAATTTGCTTCTTACTCCGTGCTTTACGCTACTATATATATATTTCCATGTACTATTGTCGCTGATACCGCAAAGTAAACAATGGAATATTCTGGTCCTGCAGGCGCACGCTAGCTCGAAACGCGATGTATGCCGAGGACTGAATTGTGATTTTCTGATCACCAGTAAGTGTCTTTTAGTGTTGAGTATATGATTTGATTGACTTGGCGTGGGCGATAAGCATGTAAAAATTGTATATTTATTATTTTGGTGGTTAAAGCAGTATTTTGGTTTGTTTTTGAATTTTAACAAATTTCCCTTTGAGCTACAGTCGTGAAATTGGCACACAAAATCGAGCTTTTTAAAAACTTTAGTTTGATATATGACCCAACGTTCAGCGTTTAAGTATTTCTGCTCATAACTCAGAAAAACCGTTTTGCCTTCAAGCAGCTTATGGCTGTTTATATGCAGTTAGCGTTCCAGTTTACATCTGTAGAGTTCACTGTTCATTCCCGGTTCTTGCCGGAAAAGAATATGAATTATATTTATATTCAACAAAATTGTTTCCCGTTTGATCGGTAATCGGAAGTTCTTGAAGGTGGTTGTTCACCAGCGGCCCCTATTAACGTGTTTACAAAATTGATTTGTAATTATCTAAGCGTGAGTTTGCTTGATTTATCACTTCTGAAATGCATGATTAGCTTATCAAAGAATGTGTCAGGTTCGTTAGTCTAAAAACAGGCCTTCAAAGAACCATGGTACATATTTAAGGATGATTTATTTGTGTCTACGACCAGTAAGGGTTGTTATAAATGGGCATATACGTTTTCTAAAATGCCTATTCTAAGATATCCCAGCGCTTGCGTGCTAGTTTGGAAGTTGTATAACGCATCCATCCTCTAAGGCTAACCATAGCTAGCATACCTCCGTGATGGGATGATTTTTTAGAAAAAGGTTCACCGATGCCCAACGCGGACTTTATGATTGAACTTTATGTTCAGTTTGTTCATCTGTCATCGCAAATACTGCGTTGCTCAATCTGCGCACATGCTAGCCATTTTGCTCCAAATGATTGTATTTTTATTGCTTGTTTTTCTACGCGTATCTTTCCTGTTTGTCCTTTCAGTGGTTTTCATACGGTCCGTGAACATATGGGAAAACTTAGGGAGGTGGCCCCGCCAAGAACCAAACTTTAATGTGTTTTCCATCCACGCGGCACGTATTCGCCAACAACGACAGTGAATGGAAAATCAATTGACAGGGTAATTTGCTAACAACGTCACACGCGCGCAACGTCGAGAGTTTTCAAGGAGAAAAGAACGAAAGCTCACCAAAGGCCAGTATCCAGGCGCTAAATCTCCAATTCCGGAACGCTTAGCCTCTTGTCAACTCCCACAAGCCTTCCTGCAACCGACCTATCGTCGGAGAAACGTAAGTCAGCCACCTTATGAAGTTGCGAATCGAGCTATTGCGATTTTTATGACCGTTTTTGATAATTATCTCTCCAGTGATTGACTATCAGTATTTAAGCTATGTTAAAGCATTAGTATTGAAACGATTTTCTCTTTAGCTTTCAAGTGTGTTGTTTGGTCTTCTACCGTGGTCGTTACTTCGTGGTCGTATTGCCAGCCCAAATATAACTGCTGTATGTAGTTGGTGATGTAGGAGCCATTCTTCAATCTGTTTGGATTTATTATACACCTACAGTTGGGACCCGGCTGTGTGTTCACTAGACATTAATCCTCTCAAGGTATTTGCAATTTACTTTATGTCGTCTTGCCACGCGCGAAAATCTTTATCTTGTATGCGTTAACCATGTTATCTAAATTACTTTATGTTTGTGTAGGCACTACGTATTCAACACATGCAGCTTTAGTAGCTACTTGTCGCTTATGTTGTTCGCCTGGCATGTCTTCCCCCAAAATGCTATTTCTCCTATAATAAATATTAGACGTTCATGAAAGCAAACTTATTTTCGTTCGTGAGTTGTTATAGTCAATGCCAAAACTCGAAAGAAGAAACAGGGTAAACTATCTGTTTAGGACGAGGTTACTGACATTTCGAGCGAAAGCCCTTTATCAACTTAACGGTCAGCACTTCTAAACAGATTTGGCATCGCCACACTATACCGTAGCTACATCTTGTTTGAGCGGATATGTAGCTATATGATTGTATATTAACAAAACTGTTTTCCCATACTTTCAATTCAACTCGCTTTAACTTTTAAGTTCTCTTCTTAGTCAATATATAACTATCGCGTCTTGTACACCAATATACTACCCTTATTATATGCTACTGTAAACACCAACCTATATATGCAATTAGAAACACATATAGGATTTACAACTTCGGTTTCAAAAACAATCTCTCTTAATCCCTGAGTAAAACTGACGTTTTTATTCCTAAACTAAGAACGAACTGTTTCTCGATGTAACATTATGCTTTATTGTGTACAATTCGTGTCATCAGGATGTCGGCCGCTGTCTCCCTGATACTTTATACCGCTCGGCAAGTTATGCATGATTAAGTCATGACCATGTAGTGTTTATCGAACGTATAAAAGGTACATGTTAGGCCGAACGAGCTAGTCCAATCGCATAAAGATCGAGCCATACAGCTATACGTTTTTCTATTCCTATCTTGTTTGTCATTTTCCATACAAAGACGCTGTTTACCTGTGTTGTTTTAATTATAATTTTTTCTATTTACTAACCTTGTTCATTCACTATAATCCTATAAAACACAGCAGTATCCTAGTATAATTCGAGTTTTTTAAGAGGGACCCCCTCAAGCAGGTCACCCGTGCATGCGTCGTGGAATTGACCGCGACTGTCTTTCATTAAAATGTCATTTTATTGACGTTCATCGCAAACCTTACCCTCGCAGCTTTCGTCTTTTTTTATCTTACTCTATTCTATTCTATTCTATTCTATTCTATTCTATTCTATTCTATTCTATTCTATTCTATTCTATTCTATTCTATTC
>JAOTOK010038187.1:0-20817 GCA_025770025.1 Virgularia gustaviana
TCTGTCTGTCTGTCTGTCTGTCTGTCTGTCTGTCTGTCTGTCTGTCTGTCTGTCTGTCTGTCTGTCTGTCTGTCTGTTTATCTGTTTGTTTGCATCACCATGTTTGTTTGTGTGGGCATGTCAATTAATTGGTTTGCCTGTGCGTTTCCAGAACTATGTTAGTCTATGCCTCCGTCCACATGACTATGTTAGTTTGTGCTTTTGCATAACTATGTTAGTTTGTGTGTGCCTTTCAATGAGTTTGTTTGTTAGTGTGTTCACATGTCAATGTTAGTTTGTGTGTGCGCTTACATGCATGACTACGCGTGCGTAAGGGTTTGTTACTTTGTTTGTTTGTTTGTTTGTGCGTTCACTCACCATCTTTCATCCTCTCACAATATTTTCCAGTCAGACCTTCAGGACAATGACAGTTCATATGTGGAAAATTACTACATGATTCCTGACATACGCCGCCATTTTTACACGGGTTTTCTTTACAAGGAATGTGGTTCTGTAAAGAAAATATTACCCTTGGTCACTCAATATAACTCAATGTCAATGTCTGAAACTCATTAAGTGAAAATACCTTTAAATCTTGGACCATTTCATAATAATCAAACTCTTTAGCTGCAAACAAACTTCCTGACTTCGAGGACGATTTTGATTGGTTATTCAACTCGCACCTGTGAGAAGGGTGACCGCTGATCTCTATGTTGAAGGACACACATTCCTTTTCGCTCAAACAAGAGAAGGAACAATCATCATACGAGTGTACGTCCCGCGTGGAAATGACGTGACCAATTAAACGAGCATCTGATATTGAACAAAAAAGGTTAAAAATAGACACCACATACGTGACAGCTTTTTGTCGACAACAACACTGTTTCTCACATGGCTAAACTGGAACAAAGCTTGTACGCGTATGTTGCCACAATGTTGTCCAGTTCAGCCATGTAAGAAACGTTGTGGACAAGCTTGTGCACGTATCTTGCCAATGTTTTCCAGTTTCAGCCATGTAAGAAACGTTGTTGTGGACACAAAGCCTGTACACGTATGTTGGCACAATGTTGTCCAGTTTAACCAGGTGAGAAACATTGTGGCAAATACGTGGACAAGCTTATTTGTGTCCGCAATGTTTTCCAGTTTAGCAATTTGAGAAACATTTTTTTGGCCATCAAGGCTTGTGCACATGCAACATTGTGGCAACATACACGCACAAGCTTTGCGACCACAACGGTTTCTCAAATGGCTAAACTGAACAACGAGTGACTTGGAAACAAACGAAAGCGAAACAAACTTACTTTTTATTGGCTTATCAATGTAAGTTTCTCGTTGACATATGGTACGGTAGGTTGCCTCACTAGCGGCCACTAGGGATACTAGGATAAACCATATTACCCGGTGAAATCCCTTGGTCATCCTTCACGTCTCGTTGAATATGGAAATTAAAGGAACTTGCGTTCTCCTGGAAGAGATTATATGCGGGAGTTAGTCTTTTCGTAGATGAGGGAAACTTTTTATGTAGCACTTGTGTATGGTTAAATAACTCATAATACCAATCATGCTTCACACTCGTCTTATTATGAATTATTTTCCAAACACAAGTGCGATTTTTCCGGCATTAATTGTTCTCTATTAATTTCCTATACTAATTTCTGTATTGTCAGGCATATTAAGGCGTATATATATATAGTACTGTAATTTTGTTATTCTATACATTATATTCTATTTTTGGGTAAGCAGATCGTACAAAGCAGCTTTGCTGACAGTGTAAGCGTTGGTAATCAGAAAAGTCCTGCCCTATCCCCTGCAAAACAGGGTATTAACGTATTATATTAATTTACTTGCCAGCGAAAGAACAGTTTAGTGGGCAGAGTAAAAAAAATCACCTTAGCTAGCTTGCGACACTGTATTGTAGTCGCTTTTATTATACTGTATTGTAGATAACCAGACCTGGGATTATCTTGTCCAAAAATGAATTCATATTTTTACAGCTGTTTCCATTACACTGCGACACCCCATGCCTAGCACTCAATAGTCTCAGACCAATTCTCGTTTTCGTATAGACAGTTCTCAAATAAAACAACTCGTCATTGAAGTTCTAAAGTTTTAGGCATTTTGTGAAACTCTAACTGGCAAAAAATATCTATCCTCGGCGTGGCCACAGCTAAAACTGTTGATTGACGTCTACGAGAACGAGAAAAAAAGCGTAAAAAATTTTTATTGCTGGAGACGCAGTGTAATGAAAAAAACGACTGTAAAATCCCACCTCCCAAAAATTTGTGTTGGGATGATCTCATACGAAAGGCGCGATAATTAGCTATAAGACATTACGAACAATGATGCATATCACTACTAAGAATGGTATCTTACCTTTTAGTAGTTATTCAGTGTTGATAAATATTAGTAATTCCGGTATCTTTAAACACAAAAACACAAAAAGTGACAAGCTGTGTCTAAACTGTTCACATTGAGAAGTACTTCGCAATCAATGTTCATGTGCTGCGTTAAACAATGTAATTGTTAGAGATACATAGAACTGCTTGGAACAACGTTGAGTTTTGCATGGACACTTCTGTAAAACTCCGACGTAAAATTAAATTTGATGGCTGCAGTTGTCTTTCTTGAAACCAAAGTTAACAAGGTTTGTTACAAAAGAATCTCTTTAATATATTACACCGACAGAATATACGAGAGAGTTCTTCACAAATAGATAAAAATGTTAATTATAATTAGGGATAAGCTTTAAGTAAATGCAGCTGCTGGATTTGTTAGTCATATTTTATTAATAATCACATGCATTTATGATGGTTTTTATCCTAAATAAATTCATGAATTTATAGAGTTGCAGTCTTTCATCTAAACAAAATTGTACTAGTAGACTTTGTCTATAATGGTGCATTGGTGCTATTTACAACAATGGTAACAGACAAACTAGGCTGATCTATTCATTGAGTATCACTCCTACTGTATCATTATGCAATTAATAGTGAACACTGCTGTAACAAAGTTTCATTCGTGCTTGACGTAAAGTCGAAACATGTTTGTATTAAAAAAATTGTCGTTTATTTTAAATGTCTAGCAGTAAAATGGTGATGAACTGCAAAACTCGTATAGACTATAGTATTGATTACTAACCGACCAAAACGAAGAAAAAGACATAATACCAATAAGCAGCTGTAGTTATTTATACAATAGAACTATTTAAATTACGATAACTAGTGATATATATGTGAAGATCAACCAATCGCATGCTTCAAAGATGATATATGTCTAGTTGATGTTTGCTTAGGAAATACGCCTTGCAGAAAACAAATAATTCGGGTTAATTATACCTCAGAATGAACACAAAAGCATAAATAATTTCGGCCGGCGCAATTTTAAATTTCCACACGAGACAGGCGTAGCTATAAATGGAAATTTATGCAAACTTGTACTAGTCATCAATAAATTATAATATCACAGTTGGACACTTTAATTTCGTTCAATAATGGTAAGAATTACACCGTGGTGGCGTGTAATTATTTCACGCAACATTCATAATATCTAAAAGAATAGCGTCGCTGACCTCACTGCATGTTAGACAAGAAAACGAAACAAAGCTGGCAACGCATAGCGCAGGTGCAACCAGGTCTATGAGCCATCTATACCTAGAATTACGGAGCCATAGTACACGCAGCTGACCGAACATCGGTTGAAATCATATTTTGTAACAAAACCCTCCACTAAATGATCACGACTTTCCCCAAAATTGTTCCGCAATTTTGCTGCTAGAATGCGTCAAATATCAAAATTGATGCATTTCCAATTTGACAAAAAGTTTTATTAATTAATTTATTAATGCTCTAAATACATTTGGCAGTTCTCCGCGCGTAAGCCCGTTACTAACAGACCAAAAAAGAAAAAATAATCTTTAATGCGTTTATTATGCACTTTGCAGAGCGCAGTTCGGCAGCTGCAAAAGTTCACAAAACAAATTCTCCTTAATTAAACTGATACAGAATTTAGTGAATTTTATTCTTGCTTTGAGTGTGATATTCTGATACTGTACATAAAAAGTGGTTATATTAATTTCTGTGGCTTGCTGTTACGATTATATCAGATTATATCATTATTTTAGAGTGTGCAAAAGTCAGCTGCAAACATCGCAAAGCAAACTTTCCTATATATCCTACATTATGCAAATGAAAATAGTGAGGTAATGCAGCCCGGGCAGGTATGGTCCGAAAAACGGCAGCAACCCGCCCAGGACCTCTATGTTGACATTATATTGACCAATAACACGACCAGCACTGTTATGTCATAGTTTTAAACAGCCTGTCTCAAACATGGCTAGGCGACCAATACCTCAAAATTGCAGTCATGATTTGATCCAAAAACACTATGTCATGGTATCTCTTGGTATTTCATTGCATACCGTGGCATATCAAGGTACAATTCGTTCATTATAATATCATGGTATAGATTGGTTAGTTATATATCATGTTATCCCTTAGTAATTTCATGGTATAACATGATATATCATGGTATATAATGGTTAGTTATGTATCATGGTATCTCTTGGTATTTCCTGGTATATCATGATCTTGTCATGGTATATCATCTTGTTTGATTGAATTCTCGATGTCACTTCGTTACTTGGCAACCCACTCATCACTATAACCTTCGGTTGTTTATTGAGGATTACATTGCGCGTGTTGTGAATGCGATAGACACAGAATCATTTTGTTAATGTCTTTAGGGACTTCTCTCACTCACAGATTTCCACAAGTCTTGTTATCGGTTGTTGTCACTGTGTTGACTGACTGTTTGATTGCGCAGTGTCATATAGGCAAGGAGAAGCTGTGAGTATGCCTGTAGAGAGAGAGAATAACTCAAAGTGAAATAAGGAAGGAAGGAATGGAAAACAGGAAGGGGATATAGAAGAGAATAAAATATAAGCAAATGTCTTACCTGATGGCACTGTTCTTTGGTTTGAAATTCTGTTGCGTTAGTGAAAACTTGATTGGTTTGTTTAGTTTTTGGTACAACTGGTATAATATTTTCTATGTGTTTGTTGTCCTTCTGCAGGTCAGTCTCCTGCACTTGCAACCCTGCTTTAATAAACAATGCTCTCCTCCTTTTCTGGTAACCTTTTAAGGTAAGCTCGTCATGAAACAAAGCTTCCTCAAGTCCCTCCCATTCCTTTTGGTGTTTTACAGACAATGAAGGGTAAACTATACAAATGTTGTCAGAGCAAAATGTCACTTGTAGCAATGGTAATGGATCATGCTACATAGATAGTGGCACAATATCAAAATAGTGTTACTATCATCAATTGAAACTAATGTTACAAATGGTGTTAGGCCAATAATGAATGCAATGTATCAAAATTGTAAGTATTTAGCCAATGCTTACCAAGAAAGGCATCAAGAGGACATGCTAATGGTGTCTTGAAGATCACTTCATAAGCACAAGTGCTTGGTTCTTTTACACTCTCAAGAGTATTTGCATTACCACATTTCAACAATACCTATAGAGGTATAGCTTGCTTCAGGGAGATATTATACATACATCATACTAGCTGACAGTAAGGCTAATACCAAGCTGTATATTTAGCCAGTCATAGGATCCATAGCAGACCATATTAACCAGCCGTAGAGGCAATACCAGACCATATTAGCCAGGCATAGAAGCAATACCAAACGATGTTAGATATAGCTGGAAATATGGGCAATACAAGTCAGAGCATATACCCTATGCATAATGAGCCCGCAGATCAAAAACCTAGTAAGCTATTTAAAATGAAAACAAGGCTGGTAAAGAAAAAACATGGCTGTGGAAAACGAGAGGCTTTTGTCCCATTAGCCTCGTTAGGATGCTTGATTTTTGGTCCTAGGGTGATTTTGCATACGGTGTATACCAGGTATTATTTAGCTGGATGCAAGGGTTATACTAGACCACATTAGCTGCCTGTAAGGACAATAGCCAGAACATATTAGCTAGCATAGCTAACAGGACATGTGATATATGAAATGCAAATCTTTTTACCTTTGATTTCCTGTGTGTTTTTCCAGGGCATTCATCACCATCATCCATTATCATGGCTTGAAAAGTATTGTTTACAATCAACCATTCTTTCCATATTCTGGTCAATTAGTAGTAGATACAGTAACATTCAGTAATTTAATAATGAATTATTATTCAGATTAACAACTCACATAATTGTAAGTTAGTAATTCAAAATATGTTTACAAAGAAAGTAGTAAAGAAACACACCCTAAGATGCCATGAAAAGCATTCCATCTCCAAGTTTGTTCATGTTGTGTGACATTAGCAAAAGGACATAACTCATATTTATATCTGTAAAGATGGGGGAAAACTGTAAAGTTAAACAAGTTTACTGCATTTATTATTCCAGTAGCAATATGAAGGGGACTGGTAAAAAGATATTGTATAAACTAAAAAACATACGGCGGTTGCAATTTTATCATGTTTAATTATTTGCTATGTCATGAGAGCTGAATAACTATGACACTTGTTGCAACTTACGTCTTGTCAGTAAGTGAAAAACATTTTCCAGCAAGTTTTCTCAGATGATATGGACCTACAAGTCAATAATGTACATATTAAACTCTTGTATAACCCACTGAAATCAATGTTGAGTGCAATGGCATTACTAAGATTTTAAAAGTAGGGCCATGGTATAAATAACGGGAGGGGCACATCACACTTAACCTACTAGTACAGGAAACCCCAAACGTCAGAGCCTGAAATAGCAACCAAATACTGAAATAATCAGAAATTCGATCTGGACAAATTTTGAGAAAAATAAAAATGATTGGGTAATGAATGCTTCGCCTGAAAAGACAAGATAGCAGCTGCAGTCATGAAAACGTGAGGTCTTGATTAATTTGCAATTTAAATTTAAATTTTCACACCTATGTTCAATTGAATAACTACCATTTTGATTCTTCACTGCAGTTGAGTTTCGTGAACAACAAAAGCATCCGACCGAATTTAGAAATGGCATTTTGACCAGGGCATTTTTCTAGACAAATTCCCAAATTATTTCAGGCTCAGGAAAGTCATATGCAATTGGGGGGGCATAACTGGGTAATATTGGGGGGGGCATGACTGGGTTACATTGGGGGGATGCATGCCCCTCCTCAAAAGCCCCTCCCCTCCTCTTATCTCCACTCCCACTTTCCTCCTGAGCAGAGATAAGAGCCTGGGCACTAGGTTTGGTTTAGCGCTTATGCAGGTTTTTACTGAAAACATTGTATTTATCACCAAGCCTCATTTTGCATCAAAACGACTCAGGAAAGTTGCATAAGGGCCATTTGATCGGTGATGCTGAACATCTTATTTTACAATACCTGAGAAGTTATTCTCCTTTCTTAAAGCTTTCAATGTTATCTAGAAAAGTAGAAATTACATATTATAATGAGAGCAAGATTTTCTAGAGTCTGCAGTCAAATCCCTAATGATTCCTTACATACCTTCCCTCTAGGAGTCTGTGCCTGATATGATTGCCTGTCAAAAGTATTGATATTTAATTAAAAATATTGGTATTACCAGGCTGCTATCGTCTGAAACACAAAAAGCTGTAAAAACTAAAAGTAGTGCTTGTTGATATTAATAAAATTGCTGCACAATCTCATTTTCAATCTCTGTTGGAATTTATTTAACAAATACTTACATTCCTCCATAGTTTGCCGGTTCCTTCACAATTTTTACCGTTTTTCCAGCGGGAACACTCTTTATACAAACTACAAAATATTATTAATAATAATAGTCAGTGACTTAGTCACATGATGATGATGAAATAATATCAAATTCAATGTCCATTATATAAAAGATTTGAATGTGGTATATTTAAATGACACAATGCACATCGACCTCCTAACGAAAATTGCAGATTAAAAATTACTTACCCGAACAAAAAATACTTGCAAATATAAAGCAAAACATATGTTAAAATAGATCTTTAATAAACTAAATGTAGAAATTCCATCCCCAAAAAGTGCTTCCACCGACCTCAACCTTGTGTTTTCTATATATATCCCGCTGCGAGGCTTCTCCCGATCCTGATTGGCTGAGAGCCTGCATGAGACTGGATAACGCATGCTTTATTCTGCGGCCACTCCTCACACGCCAGTTGTCACGGATTTATTTGTCGTTATCAAGTTATACGCGAGAGTCGCCGGGAGATGCGATACTGTAGAATACAGTGACAAATATTTTTACCACTATCCCACCCATAAACAAATTGTAATTTCACTCGAAATCCGGGTGACAGGTGACCAGCCGCAACCAGGGTAGGAGCGGCTGCAGCTTTAAAACCCAGTTACGAGGTTGGGGTGGCGGACTGCTCTACTTTGCAAACTTTTAGTGGACAGAATTATTTTAAGCCCCTTCAAGTTAAGTCCCAATCATGCCCTTTTTCGGAGTCAAGTTGGAAGTCTGGAAGCCCAAAAAGCCGCAACAGGATTAGAAAACGAAAAGACCAGATAGAAATACCCGGGTCACCCAAAAACGAAAACGTAACAATGACGTCACATAGTAACAAAGTGTGCTAAAATAAGTATCTTACACGAAGTATCTTACTAACACAAACAAACAAGATGGCGGAAAAAAAGAAGAAACGCAAAATCTTTGCAATCCCTGAAGTTACCGACTTAGACCAAATTGTGGAAGTAGAATCTGTGTTTTCACGAAATAAAAAAGCCCAAAAGATTGCAATACAGTCCACAAAACCTCCTGTGAAGTCTTCTGACTCTGCTGCGTCGGAGAAGGCGGAACCGGAAGCAGAGAATGAAATATCTAGTTCCAAAAATTCGGACAAACTGACATCAGCCAAATCAGGCAATGTTGACAAAAACAAGGATGTTGTCAAAGTTGGACGAAATTTTTTGGAGACATTTGCTTTTATTGAAGATACAAAATTTTATCAAGACCCTGTAGCATCTGCTACGTGCACTACTAGTACTAGTGGTAGTACAACCACATCTACCACCAGTTGCACCACACCTGGAGAGGGGTGAGTGCCAAGTGGGTAATATAAGTGGTGACATCTAATATAGTAAAAACCTGCAACTAACAACCTAAAAATTAAGAACATGTTAGCCTAAGATTTGCCATTTATACCCCCCCCCATTCACAAGAACTTATTTAGCCTAAGGAAAAGTTAAAAAGTTTCTTTCTCAATCTTTTTCTGACAGAATGGGCATTGAATAGGCCTCCAATGTCATTATCTTGTAGGTCAGCTAAGACCAAGGAAAATATTCAACAGACAATACCAGTTAAATCATCAAAACCCAATGCAATTATTGTCAGCCAGAGACAGGTACCACTTCATAGTACAATTTAGAATTACAGCTGGTAAGACTTGCATAATATAAGTAGTGAGACCAGTATATATAAAAGAAAATATGCTGCATCATATTTGCCAGTTCTTCTATTAAGTAATTTCATTTTTCTTTCCCCAGAAAGGCAATCCAATGTTGAAATTCTTTCAAAATGTTCCATGGGAATATGGTGATATCATTCCAGACTATGTCATGGGACCTCGGATGTGTGCATTGTTTCTGAGGTAGAAGTATAGAAAATTGGAAAGCTTGAAAGAAAAACCTTGATATGAGCAATGTAAAAAGTGGTATAAGCAAAGGGAAAAGCTGGGCAGGGGGGGGGGGCAGCAGCTGTCCCTGTGTCTTCAACACCATAATAAAACAACATCTAATACAGTAACTGATGCTAACATATGGTCTGTCTGTTATAGCATTCGATATCATAATTTTAACCCAAACTATATCCATGAGCGACTTAAGAAACTGGGGAATCGTTATGAGCTCAGAATATTGTTAGTTCAAATTGATATTGTAAGTGAATAGTGATACACATTTTTTTAAAAAAACATTATTGTTTTGGGAATTTATGGATAAACACTGACGGACTATTTGCTTTATTTTAGAAAGATCCTCACAAAACATTAAAGGAACTGACAAAGATAGCCCTTTTAGCAGATTTGACTTTAATTCTGGCATGGAGGTTAGTCACTAGTGACTTGCAGAATTAATAAAACTTGTTGCAATCTTCTTCTTGTTACAAACTTGTTTCTAACTTGTTACAGTGCAGAAGAAGCAGCCCGTTATATAGAAATGTACAAAGTTTATGAAAACAAACCACCCGATGTCCTTCAAGGTCAAGCAAGCACAGATTACATGTCACAGGTTACTCCAGATGTTGTATATTTAAACTATTAAATTAATCAATATTGTATTAATAATAAATAATTGAATATATTTTCTAAAATTTTTGTAGCTGTCAGATTGTTTGACAACAGTGAAGTCTGTAAACAAGACAGATGCTGTGACACTGATTTCAACATTTCAGGTTTGTAAATCTTGAGAAAAACTTGTCAACAATGAATATCAATGAATTGTAACAATGTAATTTTAATGTCTAGTCTCTGAAAGACATCATTTCTGCTTCAACTGATGATATGGCATTATGTCCTGGCTTTGGACCACTAAAGGTCAGAATTAGAATAAGTATTACTAATCAGTTAATTAGTACTTGTACTAATTGATTGGTACCAATGTAGTACCAATTACCCAATTAGTAGTGAAATATATCTAATTAAATATTATGGCATGATTAATTACAACAGGCTAATCCAAAGTAATCAGTCACCTAAGTTTAACCATGTATTTTTTGTTTTTCAGGCCAAACGGTTACATGATGCATTCCATCAACCATTTATTGTTAGCAACAAGAAAACTCCAACTGGTTCTTCCACAGCACAGATAGATGCAACACATGACACAGATGTACAAATAACATAACACTTAAATGTGGCAATGGTCACTTGCAAACTTTAGGATATTAAATAAATTATTTTGTAAACAAAATTATTTATATCATAGTTATTAGTAATGTAATAAATAACAAATTTAGAAAACTGAAGCTAACTACATTGTTCAACTCCATTGATTTGTGCAACTGATATGGATAGCCATTCAAATAAGATGGTCATAAAAGATATTCCTTGGTGTAAGTCATTTTTGTAAGTCAGGTTATCTAGCTAGTTTACAAAGAATATAACTTAGAGCATAGTCAATAAAGTAGATGGTCCGGAAACTTCATGAAAATTCAATAGAACTCATTATGTATGTTGAGTTAGGTTTATGCAAGTGCTGTGCACCTTCCTAGTCACATGTCTATTGTATTTAGTCGGAGTCAGCCAATGACGAACAATAACATACTGATACTTAATGAGTTCTATAATTCTATTGAATCACTGTGAAGCTTCCAGACCATCTATATTATTGAGTATGCTTAGAGGAATCTTCGGACATTATTTGTGAATGCATTATGTCCAGTATATTCATATTTCTAAATATTTTACAAACAAGTCATGCTTCATAAAAACTCAATTCCTTCAAATTTGTAATTTCCAGGTATTTTTTCCTCGTTCATAAGTATTCGTCCAGCAAGATCAAAAGCCATGATATAACTATGAATTTTACCATCAACTTCCTCAGTTTTCAATGCAACAATTTGTTGTTCATTAGTTCCTGGGATAAATTTAAAGGACGAGAAACCATGAGTCAAGTTGAGCGGTCCTATAAATGTTCGCTCACAGTCATTAAAATCTTCTGTACATGATATCAACATGTTAGTCCCTCTTCGTTCATCCTTTTTGTCATCATAACTCAGTTTACTTGCTCGTCGTGGCAAAAAATACCACCTTTTGTTGATGGCACTCCAAACTGCCGACTCATGAATCAAATATCCAGGGGGAGTGATGCCTGCAGCTTTTAGTAATGAGTTATAATTAGGAACCCAATTAACATGAGTGACTGATCCACTTGGACCAACAATTTTGACATATTGTGGATTAAAGTTTAATATTTCCCCAGTCTTGGTCGTCCATTCCTTGCCCAGTCCACCAACAAAAAGTTGACCATCTTTCACTGTTGCCCACTCCCCTTTGAAACCTTTCTTCTCTGTACCATCTCCATCTGCCATTACAACCCAGGGAGCAACATGGCGGTCAATAACGCGGTATATCACCCCAGTTCTATCATCAACACTCAAGATTTCTCCATCAAAACATATCAATTCAGAAAGTTCCATTCCTCGCCCACCTTGTGATAATGAAGATGACAATTTTATGTCCTCTTCTTCCCAAGAAACACTAATCGTTCTATCATTTCCCACACGCAAAGTGCCACGTTTGAACAAACTATACCACGTAAAGTCTGCCTGCTCATCTTTTGAGTTTTCATCCAAATCTGTTATAATCCCTATGCGATAATTTAACCCGTCTTTTCCCTTTATTGGTTTAGTCAAAGGGCAGCCATTTTCAGTTGCAATTGATGACGCATGTTTTCTAAAAACAGGGTTTCCCCAGCTCAGTGATAAACAGTAAATAAGATAAAATAAAGTCGCCACTACCATGGCACCAAGAATGCAAACTTTAAACTTCTTTTCCATTGATAATCGACGTAATTTATTTCGTAGCGAAATTGGAGCCACAATGGCCAGTGGATATTGTCTGGCTGATCTTAGCTTTTCATACATCCACAAGTTAATGAGTTGCAAATCAGAAATACTCTGGTGATTTGCCACGAAGCAAACTGGAATTACAAGGCAACCGTAACCAGCGACACATACAGACTCCAATCAGTGATATTTTTCGAAGACGAGATAATTACTTTCCAATGATCAAGGGTTTATATTTAGCAATTCATTACAAGTTAGTGTGAAGGGGGATTAGCTCAAATGGTAGAGCGCGCGCTTTGCATGCGCGAGGTAGCGGGATCGATGCCCGCATCCTCCAAATTTTTAATTTTCCTTCTTTTGAAACTAACCCTTGAAATTCACGCAATAACTTTGCGACGATCACTTAATGGTGTATATTTGACAACAACGCAAACAAGTAAAGTATTTAATTGGAAATACACGAAACCGCATCGGAAAGTTACCCATCTAGCGAACGGAGACGTACAATCTGCGTACAATACATGAAACAAAGCGCCATGCATGAAACCATCCTGTGACGTCACCGGCGCATCACCGCAGCGCCCTCATTGCACCAACGCGCGTGTGATTCACAAAAGTCTTAGGCTTTTTTAGCACCTAGAATCATTATGATACGGGTACATGGATACAACAACAGAACGGGACCCAGCTGCATGCCAAACGCTGATCCCACCACTGGATCCCACCCAAAGTACCGTCAACGGTTTCCGTTTATGGGTAGCCTGCTTCACAGGCGTTCTTGTGTGTTATTTACCTGTTATTTGATTCCAAAGCGCGAATTCTTTGTTATTGTCCGCCATCTTAGCTCTTTGGGCCGCGCGAGGTACAACTGGTAAATAACACACAAGAACGCCTGTGAAGCAGGCTAGTTTATGGGTGAGTGCGTGCGTCCCTGAGTGTGTACCACTGGGGGTGTGTACATAGAGTGTGTACCAGGGCGGAGTGTATGCGCGCACAAGCAGATTTCAAGCTAGAGAAACTTGGCTTAACCTCCAAAGCACGAAATGAAGCTGTTCAATGAAACTTTTGTTTCGAATAAACAAAGCAACCTAAATAATATACAGTATTTTACCACTTTTAACAGTCTATCGTCCATCAAAATCCGGCTCTTACGGTGAAATAGTCATCAGTGGACTGCCTTCCAAAGAACGCGCGATTGTTCTAACAAATTCAGCACTCTCACCCTTGCGGGCACCGTGTACCCATCACGGTAAACAACAACGAAAGCTCGTAGTCCTCGTACTATGATTCGAACTTTGACTGCAGCGAATCAATATGATGGTAACGAAAAGGTGCGCATTTGTAAGACAACAAGTACGGAAACTATAAACCAAAGTACAGTGCAGCGTGCCTACTCAATTTCTTTTTCGCGCGCTTGCGTTCATAGTATGAACTTTTGTGTGTTTGTTCACATTTTATATCACGTGACAGGTACACGTGCGCGCAAAGGTGAAAATAGTGAATTAAATCGCATTGGCAGTGGAGGTATAGTTCCAGTTCTTTTGTGTTAATTGGGCTCAACCGATTGTCCCAGAACCTTTTGGCTTTTAAAGTACCCGCGCGGTCGGAAATGCCAGTCTCTGTGTACGACGAGATCAACACGTCCTGCCACATGCAGTACGATACTGTGCGTTAATATAGTATGTACAAATCGTCTAACATTTGACTTGTCAGGAAAAGAACCCTCGCCTCCTCCTTATATTACTCTTTTTCAACATCAAGCGACTACAAAAATTCCCCTCTGTCTGAAAAAGGCACTCAGACGAAAAGTATTATATTTTAATTAATAAGAGCAACACAGATTCCTTGTATAATATTTAGCAATGTTACAAAATAATCAAGATGAAGATGCGAATAGCGGATATATTAGTAGTAAATTATTACTCAAACTATTACGTAAAACTGGACGTGAACTTCTACCGTGTATACTACAAGATAACTCAAGATATCACACTCAACATGTGACACTAACCTATACAGTTCTCATCAGTTCTCTAAAACCCTCATTCTCGGCTTAGTGAACGCAGTCGGGGAGACTGCGATCCAGCTCTCTGTGCTTCAGTAACTTCAGTAGGGGACCTGGAACGAAAATGAAAACGACACCACTCAATTCGCCTCAATACAAACATAGAATAACCAAAATGTTCCTGATTTACTGTCCATTTAGTAATTTTTCTTTTTTTAAACTTGAAAGCTTCTTTTTTATAAAATCCGTTTTGCATGGGATCTTAACCAAATCCGCTGTAGATGAGATCTCAACCAAACCTGTTCTTGATGAGATCTTAACCAAATCATTTCTAGATGAGATCTCAACCAAAATCGTTCTGAGTGACATCTCAACCAGACTCGTTCTGGGTGAAAACTTAACGAAATCCATTCTAGATGTGATTCTCAACCAAACCTGTTCTGAATGAGGTCTCGGGTAACTCTTTTCCGGATTAGATCTCAACCAAATCCGTTCTGGATGAAATTCTACGCTAATATTATCCGTTCTGCATGGGATCTTAACCAAGTCTTCTCTGGATAAGGTCCCACAAGGCAGAGGAAAGTAAGGAGTAGGTCAAACCTAATATCGTAAGACCAAGAATGTTTTCACGGTTTCTGTAATGATTGTCGGATGACCATCATTCAACTATATTGGATGATTACCACATGGCACCATTTTTTGATGCATGTCTAGATTGTAAGCATGGTATAAGGTACTGTATGATCACTAGTGCTGTGTGTGTTGTTAAACTTCGAAGATGGTACCTTTGACAAGTGTTTCTCTCCAACGTGCAGCGGTGGCCCGCGAGGATGATGCGGTAGAGCATAGTTTAGTTAAAGATATACCTGACAAGAATTCCGAGCTTCACTTGAACGAATGCTCTTGGTTTTAAATGCTGCTGTGTCGTTTGATGAAATTAAATCTGTTAAACCATTAATGGCATACACTCTATATTACACACCAAACATAGTTTTAAAAACGATGCAAAAATACTAAACAAGGTATATTTCTATTGAAAGGTACCTCTGATAGAACAAGGCCGCTCTCTCATTGGTTAACTGTTGTTCTTGCATCTGTTGCCATGGTTATTCGCGAGGACACCTCCGGATCGGGTTGTTTTTAAAATGTGGTTTAACAGTCTATTACCACTGCATCACTATTACCCTACAACCATTCTACCTGGTACAGTCTGGTACGCAACAACACCAACGTTTTTACAAGAAATTCAGCTCAACCCGTTACCAACACTATACATGCTTTCGACCGTTCACAACTATATTCTGTCACACAGTCTCTCAGTTGAAAAAACCCCTCAAAAAACCCCTGCCTTCCAGAGTCCACCATGTTTACACACCAGTCTCCCAACAAACAAACAAACAATACCTATAAGCTTGTCACCATCAGTCTATCAAAACTTCTCCCAGTCTGAGGTTTCCGAAACAATCTGGTATTAAACACTTACCTTCTACCATCATCATGGCTACCTTTAGCATTTCCTTTATCAACATCCTCCTGGTCACCACTTTTCTCAACTGATTTTTCCCTCCTATCCATTTCTCTGGAGTTCCCTCGCGATCCACGGGCGTCATCTTCACGCCCACGTGACCTCGACCCACGCTCCTCGCGCTCACGACTGCCATCTCTTCGTCTCCGGTGATCACGATCTCGACTTCGGCTTCGATCACGACGTCGTTCTCGGCTCCGGCTCCGACGGCGTTCCCGACTACGATCTCGGCGACGATCACGGTCACGTGTTCGATCACGATCCCGTCGGCCATCACGGCCACGATCCCGGTCCCTATCTCGGTCCCGGTCTCTATCTCGGTCCCTGTCCCTATCACGACGCCTCTCACGGTCTCGGTCCCTATCAGATCGCCGCTCTTTCTCTTGACTCTCACTTCGTTCTTCCTTTTCACCCTCTGCTTTATCCTTTGACTTAATTTGGTCGAGCCACGGACGTTTCTGAAGAAGAACGAGCAAAATAAAACATCATTTACCTCTAATAAAATTATAATTAAAATTCTGATTAAACCCTAATTAACATCAACCCTAAACTCAGAGTTAAAATGTAACAAAATGGCCTGCCAAAATGGCAACCACTGGCTTCATTACTCACTAGATCTATCATATAGAACTATCTAGTCTCTATATATAGATCAGTGGATTAATCACAAAAGGAGGTATAAAAAATTACTGATCTACCTTGAGTTCCTCAACAGCAGACTTGATTTGTGCATAACCCTTGTGTTGTTTGCCTTGAAGGTGATCATCCACCCTGATCTGAGCATCACCAATAATCAAAAAAGCTCCACATACTTCACACACTTCCATCTGCTTTTCTTGACCATTAAATGTTGGATCACGATTCTGATATTGATAAAGAAGAAAGAAATTACTATTGCACAGACTGGATCATTGATGTAAAAATGTGCTCACTCGAGCCATCACATCACTGTATTTTACTATTTCTTTCCTGTTGTACTTTTGCCATAAGAACCAATAAACATTGGTTTTATCTACTAGCCTGCGGCATAAAGCTTACTCTTTTTAGAAAGCTCAACATTTAGGGTGTTTATGTATTTTACTAATGGCTAACTTCAGATGAGCTTACTTGTCAATGTGGGCACCCCATGGGTTCCAAAGGGTTAAAAATGTCGTTGTTGTCTTCTATTTCTATCAGTTATCAAATATTGTGTCCTCTGGCGACTCCTAACTTTTGTCCTATCAGCTGACAGTGTGCTGTACTCACCTTGGCAGTTAACATATCTCTTTCTTCTTTCAATTGGTCAACCAACTTCATAACACCCTGGGCTTCTTCAACTTTACCTTCACATCCCAACTTTTCTGCCTGAAATATGTGATAAGTAATTGTCAGATGTCAAATTACTAGAAAAAATGAAACTACAGAAATATTTAGGCTTTAGTTTCATTTCACAAAACCTTTCATTGTAAGATTTGTACAGAATTCTTGAGAGGTTCAATCCATGACAAATTACAATAACTATGTCAAATAATGGTTTGGTAAGTTGAGGTTTTACATGCAGAAGTCTTTAGAATTAGGTTTGGGTTATGACAGAGGCATGAGCTGTTGGGAGAAACAAGGGAAACATAAGTGATAGGATGCACCAAACAATTAATGTAAACTATTAACTATACCTGTTCTACAAGTGAGTTGACTTTTTCAGATAACTGTGCTTCCTTCTCTCTATCAGTTTCATTATCAAGTTTCAATGGAGCTCTTTCCTGAAATGACAGAAAACAAGGGAATTGTGGTCTGACTGAACTGCACATATCAATTTAAGACAATAGTAAGCCAAGATCAGAATGACCAGTGTTCTATTTCCTCACAGATACCTTCATCAATGCAGCTGTGCTTGATAACCTGGAGTGACCTCTTCTGATTCTACGGTCCACATCAGACAACAAGGTCTGCAGATAACGCAAGAAGTCTTCCTCATAACCCATTCGGCCAAATCGGTCAGACTTCTTGTACCTGAAACAGAAAATCAGTCTACATTAGCACATCTCGCCACTAGCATTGGTAATAGTTCAATTTTATTTTCCGATGGTCAACATTATGAAAGTTCAAAATATGTTTGTAACACAACTTACTCGTCTCTTAGCTTATCATCATGCATCTTGGAACAATAACCTATGCAAACAATCAAACAACATTTAGAATACTGTAACTGTACTATAAACAAACCTAGTTACAATATAAATACCAAATAAAAAGCATTATATTTTAGCATTACAAGAATAAGAAACAATTATATCGACCTCGTTACCCAGGGTCTTAGTCGAAAGTAGCAGGAACGGAGCTAAGAACCTGGGTACAAGGTTGCAATTACATTGCAATTGGGAATCACTAACAATCATTATCATTATTATCATTATTATAATTACAAACATCACACATTATTTATCATAGATAAAATCATGAATGAGAATATATTATCATAATCTAAATAAAATAGCTTCACCATATCACCATGAGTCCATGAGATACATATAGCATAGTATACAGTCATACTGCAAAATACACAGTGTCAATTGGATACATACTTATAAATGTCTGGAATTTTTATAGTTTATTATTCAGTCTGCGACTCAGTTGGAAAACCATTGTGGAGGCTACGAGACTACGAGTAAAGGCTGTATCTAGTGGTATTGACTGCAGTTTAGCCATAATTATAATTATAATTGAATAAAAAAGAAGCCAATCTTACCTAAGTCAGATCTTGTGTTGGTGAAAAGGTCATGTGGGCAAAACCCAGCAATGTACATTTTACAAACCTACAGAAAAGTGTGGGAAATTGAGAACAAAACCAAAAGCCCTTTTTATTGTCAGATACTATAATAAAGATTTTTTGTAAGTAACCACAGTACACACGGCCACGGGGTACTGCCATTTTGGGGGATACAAAAGCAGGAAAATGTACCACATTTATTTGCTTACTTGTTGGTCAGTGAAGTTTACAGACGTCTTCTTGTCTTGTGGGGCCAGGTTGCGATCTCTCCCCATGAGTTCATCGAGTAATTGGGCTTGAGAAAGCATTTTGAACGAGCCAAAATGAACCAAGGACAACGATATTTTCGATACAAGTACGCAACGAAGACCACCAGCTGCGCCCACTGCTTGTCAAGCCAGCAGCTAAAACTTAATTATGTAAAATTATCATAATATATTTCAATGTTTCGAGATATTTCGACTAAAAAATATTTGTACCCAGGACCGAAATAGACCAAACCATATGAAAGCATCTTTTTTTTTGGGGGGGGACACACCTTAATTTTGCCCGTCTGCCACGTAAATGTTCCTAGTCAGGGGTGCCGGAAACAGTCTAGGGCAGGGGGCAGTTTAGCCAGTAAATGTTGTTTAATATTAGTGTTTATTTCTTCCTTACAGTAACATCATTTCCAATTCTTACATTTGAGTTATATCATGTTTAATCTCATATTGGTCTGTTTTGGCGCTAAGTAACCTAAACCGCACCCTAGGTCAGGGGAAAACCGCGATCACCTTCCGTAACCACGTGTTATATATGACGTAGTAATATAATAAAGTTTCTAACCGGAAAAACAGGTTTTCCCCGTGCATGTGACGCGTTTGTTATGCTTGCTAAGAATAATACAGGAATAGTATCATGTATCTTGATCTTTTTCATGACAAAACATGCAAAGCTGGCAACAATTGCGTACACAAAGACAGCCAACAAAACACTCAAGGATAGGGACTCTATTGTGGTGTTTTATGCATACTTCATGGTGTGTATAGCTATCACAAACTACCAAGAGAGGTTTTGCAATTTGTTGAACAACGAGACAGATTTTTGCAACGGCGCAACCCAGTCAAGTTAAAATAGACCAGACAGCAGTCTACACATCGCTTACTGCACCTTCTTGAGCAAACAACGATTAATATTTCACATAAGTTTGGCATTCAACAACCGTTTGCAGTTCCTGATGCTTCCTGATAATGGGGAAAGCCGTGATCGCGTAAAAAGGTTAGTATTATATGCGTCGCGTCTATGGCTTGCTCTTTGCATATTTTATAACAAAATCAAGATGTATTAATTTCTGCAACAAACTGCGACGCTTCTCGGCTTTTATCGCACCTTTTTACCAAGTACTCATGCAAGCTCTTCTAACTGCTTGTGTTATCTAAGATAGCGTTTGACTATGTTGACTACGAGGCAATTAAAAGTGAAATAGAGCTGGCAGACTTGGCAACTTGAACTGTCATTTTGTATAAGCAAAACACAATTAAAAAGCTCATTTGTTGTGGTCGGCAAATGCAAATGCAAAGATCGGAACTGAAGTTTGGCATTTCTATGATATGCATAACTAAGAGGCAAGGTCTAGTTAAATGAAGCTCAAGAATGATATCGTGATCTAAAGTATCTTGGAAAGCAAATCACGCAATATAAATAAATTGAAATACGCTTCAAAAACCGTGAGCTCAACCAGACAACATCAACTCACAAGTGTCGGAAGAAGAAGTACAATACATAAAAGCGCCGCCGCGGATTTTTTTTCCGTAAGCAATCGAAAGCATCCCAATTTACGCGCCCGCGTTCTTCGTGTTCTTGCCGTTCCCCGTGCTCTTGCTGTTCTTGCCGTTCTTCGTGTTCTTGCCGTTCCCCGTGCTCTTGCTGTTCTTGCCGTTCTTAGCGTTCTTGCCGTTCTTGGTGTTCTTCGTGTTCTCACTGTTCTTGTTGTTCTTACTGTTCTTGGTGTTCTTGGTGTTCTTGGTGTTCTTACTGTTCTTGGTGTTCTTACTGTTCTTGGTGTTCTTACTGTTCTTGGTGTTCTTGGTGTTC